>JANBXA010000202.1:8975000-8987500 GCA_030556225.1 Cricetiscus sungorus | reverse complement strand
CCTGCCCCACAGTGACGCACTTCCTCTAACCCATTTCTTAATCCGATGATCTCCTTGAACACAGCACGTAGCCCGTTCTACCTCCTGGTGCCCCTTTTCTCCTTAAACTTTACATTTCGTCATTTACCCTGCTCAGCTGGCTCCTGTTCATTCTAAATCTTCATCAGAGTGAACACTAACCACACCACAGAGTCTCTAGGAGGCTGTTTTGAGATTTTCTCTGACAATGGAGTTAATCCAAAACTCTTTACTTCAGCCCTAGGCAGACTCCTCAGACAAGGGCAAAAGGCAGCCACATTCTTCACCAAAATATGGAGACCCTCTTGTGACAGTTTGAATGTCAGTGGCCCCCATAATCGCATAGGGGGCGGCGCTATCAGGAGCTGTGCTATGTTGGAGGAAGTGTGTCGCCGTGGGGGTGGGCTTTGAGGTTTCTTATGCTCAGGACGTTGCCCAATGTCTCAGTCGACTTCCTGTTGCCTGCAAGATACAGGACTCTTAACTCCAACAGTGTGTCTGCCGGCACACTGCCATGCTCTCTGTCATGATGATAATGGACTGAACCGCTGAAGCCTGTAAGCCAGCCCCAATTGAAAGACAAAAAGTAAAGTCCAGTTAAGGAAACCCCCACTTGAAATGAAGGGAAGTCTGACCTGGAAAGCTAACCCAGGCCACTACCAGTTCCCTGGAATTTGCTAACCACCTGCAACTTCCCCTCACAAGGCCCTAAGATAGCCGGATGCCAAGAATTCACATCACCCCTCCTGTCAGTGTGTCAGCAGGTGGTAAATAGGGTCCTTAAGAAACAAAGAGATAGCTGCAACTTTGGTTTGTTTAGACAAGATTAATTAGCACACCCTGAGGCCCTGAGGTCTGCTGACCTGAACAGTGAGACCATCCGGCCTCATGGGGAGAACCCATGACTGGTCACGTACTCAACGGACAGGGGGTCACAGCCCCTCCCTAAGCTTGTGGTTTTTTCCTGTAAAAATACCTGCGCCCCGAAGAATGTGGCTTCTCTAGCCTGCGTGCTGAGGGGGCCCGTTTGTGCAAACGTTTCCCGTTCATTAAAGTCTCTTGCGTGTTGCATCAACTGGACTGGACATTGAGTTCTTGGGGGTACTGACCCAAACGGGAAGACTCCTCATTGTGAGGGTCTTGGGTCTTACACAATGAAATGTTTTCTTTATAAGAGTTGCTGTGGTCATGGTGTCTTTTCACAGCAATAAAACCCCTAACTCAGACAACTGATCTCTAGCCCACATTCCAACGTTCTTCTCCTGTAAAACCTCTTGATACAGGCACCCACAGTTCAAATCAGACAACACCACTGTCTTCCATGCTTCTGCTGGGATGGCCCACTAAGCAAGTGGCCATCTGCCACTTGTTTTAATCCACAGTCCCAACCAAGGTCCATATCCTTCAAACAAAGCATGGCCAGGCCTATCACAACAATATTCCACTCCTGGTTCCAAATTAAGACCACTTCCTGTTGTCACTACAAGATGTGGAACTCTCAGCTACCTCTCCAGCACCATGTGACATGCTGTCACATCCCACCAAGATGACAATGAACCTCTCAACTGTAAGTCGCCCCAATTAAATGCTTTCCTTTATAAGAGTTGCCGTGGTCATGATGTCTCTTCACAGCAACAGAGACCCTAACTTAGGATCATACCTAGGGCCTCACTCATGCTGGAGCTGAGCCCCTCCTCAGCCCCTCCAATCTTACTGAAATGTAGTAAGTAGGCAGATCTAGGATGGGCCTCCTGTGCACACACCCAGAGGATGCTCTGCACTTCTCAGGCTAACGGCAGCCCCCAGTCTGCAGTCTTCAGGCCGTTAGAAGTGCCTCCGGGCTGCTGCATGCTGCTTGACCTTGGATGGTTCCGGGCAGCCCTCACCCGTGTGTGGCAGCTCAAAGGCTCTTTGATCAGGAGGATCAGCCCTGGATTTTGATAGCTTCAGCATTTATTTTACTCATTTTACTATTTAATTAGCATCTCTGCCCTTTACAACTTCAACATTCACTGTGCCTGTAATGCCAGCACTTGGCAGGTGGGGACAGGAGCATCAAAGTTCAAAGACAGCCTGGGATCCATGAAGACTTTTTTCTCAAAAATCCAAAGAAAAGGGGAGAGAGACCCCCGTTCTCCCAGGGAATCTATAGGCAGTTTATTGCTGCTGGAGGACAAGAGGCATTTTTTTTTCTCCAGTGATGTCACCACTAATAAAATACCCAGCATCAACAACTCCCGCCATGCCTGCAGCCGGAAGGGGAAGGACTCAACCAGGAGCTGCCTGGGGACTCTAGTAACATACAGGGCCACCACACATCAAGAGCAGCAGCTTCCCGCCATGCCATGTGGCTGGTGGTGATGGTGGCTTGTGTGTGTGTGTGTGTGTGTGTGTGTGTGTGTGTGTGTGTGTGTGACACAGGGAACTCTAGCCCAGGGCCTGTATAGAGCAATAGCTTGTCAAGCAGCTGATGGGGAAGGGAGCAGCAGTCAACTAGGAGCTTCCTGGGGACTCCAGCTCCCAGGCTGAGACAGCAACAGCACCCTACCATTCCATGTGGCTCAAAGGGGTGGGAATCAGCTTGGAGTGAGTGCAGGATGCCTATTGTGGGGCGGGGGAGAGAGAGAGAATGAGTCATGAGCATGGGAGAGGGGTAGATTTGAAGGGAGGTGAGGAATGGACTGATGCCCTACAGCCACCCGGCGTCAGATGTCTGGCTGCCAAGGGCCACCACGGCTTGGTCTGTGACCCTGATGACGGCAGAGAGGATAGGGCTGTACAGAGTTGGCCCCGACTGGCTGAAGCACTCAGGAGAGAGGGCCCTCCACTTCACCTGGGTATCATAGTATAGCTGACCCTGTTCACAGTGGAAATGGGAGCCCAGATCATCCCCGTCACATCTGCCATGTGGATGAAAGATGCCCTCCTTCACTCACCCCCTAACACCTGCAGCAGGTCGAGGACCTCGCCAGCCCCTCACCAGCTGCAGCACTCAGGAAAACGGGCCCTGCACCTGGGCAGCACAGGACAGTTGACCCTTAGGCAGGGGTGCAGATGAGCCGTCCCTAAGGGCGCCAGAGGGCACAGCTGGTACCCCCTCCCTTGTCTGTGGCGTGATGGTGGGGGTGGGGGAAGGAGCCCTCTCCCTTGTCCCTACGCCTCAGCTGCTGAGGGAATGCTCCCTTTGTCAGCTGCAGCACATGGGAAGTGGGCCCTGCACCTCGGTGTAGATCAGAGGGGCCCTGTTGACAAGGGCACAGCTGTGGCACTGGGAGAGCAGGCCGTGCACCTTACCTGGGTGACACAGCAGAGCAGGTCCTGAAGGCGTCGATGTGGGAGACCTAGTCCCGCCCCTTGCTCGCTCGTCAAGGCTAGGGCTGAGCTAGCCAGGGCGATGCTGGAGAGCTCACCCTGCAGGTAAAGACTGGAGAGCGGTCAGGTTGACCAGCCCTGCACCCTACTCTTGATATGCAGGCAACAGGAAGTAGCTTGTGACACTGGGAGCAGCTTGGGCATAAGAGAACTCAAAGCCCTCCCCACAGTGACACACTTCCTCTGACAAGGCCACACCTCCTCATAGTGCCACTGCCTATGAGATTATGGGGCCAATTACAGTCAAGCTATCACACCTGGTGATGTGTGGCCTTTCGTGCTTACCTTTCACTTAACACAGCTTCTTAAAAGAACTGGCCAGTTCCTAATGGTGTGTGTGTGTGTGTGTGTGTGTGTGTGTGTGTGTGTGTGTGTACGCCTGAACTCATGCACATGTGGAAGCCAGAGGAGGGCCTGCCCAATCCCTGGAGACAGGGTCTGTCCCTGAACCTGGAGATATGCTGATGACCAGCTGTGCCCACAATCTTTCTGTCTCTGTCTCCTGCACCCCTTAGATAAAGGCATTTTGGCCGTGCTTGGCTTTGGGAACTTAAAATCAAGTTTCTCTATTTACATTGCAAGCACCGTTATCTTCTGTGCTACTACCACAGTCCTGAGCCCTTGCTTGTGTCAGTAACTTATCCGTTTGTATTGCTGAATAATATTTCATTGTGTGGCTATATCGTTGGTTTTTCTTTTTGTTTTGTTTTGTTTTTCAAGGCAGGGTTTCTCTGTATTGCCATGCAGCCTGTCCTGGAACTCCCTCTGTAGACCAGGCTGGCCTCGAACTCACAGAGATCCATCTGCCCCTGCCTCCCGAGTGCTGGAATTAAAGGCGTGCACCACCAACCCACGGCCTCCATACAGTATTTTGTTTAATGTTTAGTCAATGAACTCTGGTTGCTTCTGCTTTGGTGAATGGTGCATGTTGGGAACCGGCACACCAAATTGCCACAGAGCACCCCAATCCCTATTCAGGTTTTTGGCTATTGTGAATAATGTTACTGTCAATAGTCATGTGTTTTCTTTTGATTATGGTAAAATATGCATTTTATAAAATTTACCATCTTAAACTTTTTTTTTATTATAGAATAACATATGGAATGAACTATTTTGCTTAAATCTATAAATTTTTCTATTGACTTTCATTTTTTTTTTGTAGCAATGTTTTAAATTAGGATAAGGGTTGGAGAGATGATTCATTGTTAAGAGTTCTGACTGCTCAGGCAGGGGACTGGGTTTGATTCCACTACCCACATGGGGCATCACAACTTTGCTTTGGTGGAAGAGATCTGTGAACACTGCTTGCACATGGTGTATAGCCAGCCACACATGCAGGCAAAGCATCTACACACATAACGTTGATAAACAAGTAGAAACGTGCTGGGACTAAAGGCATGTGCCACCGACGCCCGGCTCACATTCTCAATCTTTTTCATCTGTTTATGTATCTGTTCATTTGTGTGTGTATGTGAGATGTGCCACAACAGTGTGCATGTAAAGGTCAGAGGGCAACTTGTAAGAGCAGGTTCTCCGCTTCACTAAGAGGTGGTGTATGACGTTAGTCCCAGCACTTGGCAGATGGATGGATCTATGTGAGGCAGAGACAGGTGGACCTATGTGAGTTCAAGGCCAGCCTGGTCTACAGAGTGAGTGCCAGGACAGGCTCCAAAGCTACCCAGAGCAGCCCTGTCTGGAAAAACAAAGAGGTTGTATATTTACGTGGCGAGTGTCTTTACGTCCTTAGTTGCCTCACGGTCCACACATTGACGTTCTTGCACAAGCAGCATCGCCAACTCCAGCCCTTCTTTAACTGAAACGAAACACACTGAGCATCTGGGCATTGTTCATTCCAGCACTTAGGAGGCCTGCCGAGGCTACACAGACAGACTCAGTCTTAAAAGCAGTCAACAAAGCCCTGGGTTCAGTCCCCAGCCCCATGTAAAGCAGACCACAGCGTTTATCTGGTGTCAGAAGTGTGATACGAACCCACGCCTCCAAGGGAGACCGCGGTAATGATACACAGGTTAAGGTACGTGGCAGAGGGTAAAATATGTGTATATATTTTATTCCGGGAGAAGTAACTTACACTAGAAACCAATGACCCGGAAGTTCCTGCTCCAAGGATCCACACCCAGGCTGCTCTCTGTGACCCGACTGGAACCAAGAGATGGAGGTAGGGTCTGGGGCTCCAGACCAGCCTACCTCGTCAAGTCCATACCTGTGACCACGCCCAAACAAAGGGGAGTAGCCAGCGCAACAGGTGTGGGCCAGGTGGATATCTCACTTCAGCTGTTATCACCTTCCAGAGAGTTAGTTCATGGGGACTTGGCACCTCTTTATAAACATTGATATCCTTTATTTCACTTACCCATGCATGGTAATTGAAAGATACATTGTTGGGCTATTGATACTGTTGTTAGTATAACTTTGGATAATTAGCTATTCCATCAATTGAGACAGGAAAATGGACCAGTGAGATGGCTCAGGGTAAAGGCACTTCCTGCCAAGTCTGATGACCTAAATTTAATCTGCAGGACTCACATGGTAGGAGAATGCATTCCTGCAAGATGGCCTCTGACTTCTACATGTATGGTGACGTGCTCAAGCCACTCTGTCCCATAAGTAAAAACATGTAAAAATTAAAGAGAGCCGGATATTGGTGGCAAACACTTTAATCCTAATCCCAGCACTCAGGAAGCAGAGGCAGGCAGGATCTCTGTGAGTTCGAGGCCAGCCTGGTCTACAGAGCTAGTTCCAGGACAGCTTCCAAAACAATACAGAGAAACCCTGTCTCAAAAGAAAAAAAAAAAAAAAAAAAAAAAAAAAAGAAATAAAGAAAGAAAAGTTTTCAAAGAGGTAAACATAAAATAGAAATTTTTTGCTTGTTTTGTTTTTTTTTGAAACAGTGTCTCTCCATCTAGTTCTGGCTATCTTGAAACTTGGGATGTAGACCAGGCTGGCCTTGAATTTGTGGGAACTCTTTCCTCTCTGCCTTGCTAGTGCTGAGATCCCAGCCGGTGCCACCGTGTTTGGGTCTAAAGGACTTGTTTTGGTGAGTCCTTTTGTTGCTGTTTTTGATCTGGTGTGGTCTTTAGATTTTAGAGCATTCTCTGGATTTTAGTTTTTGCTCACGACCACTGCAAAGCCAGGACGAGATGTCTCCCAGTTACCTGCTGCCACTCCAGAAAAGGCCACCAGATGGTGCACCTTCTTCCTCTCTGACTTCTGGGCTTTGCCTGACACAGGAGCCTTGCTGGGTTGAGGTCCTTGAAAACTTGCATGAGAGATGTCTCTCCTCAAAACCACCCAGGGTTCTCTGAGCATCCCAGGCAGAATGGAATCCCAGCTGCAGGAAGGTGGCCATAGCTTGAAATGGAGCCCGCAGTGATGATGAAAGTGAGGATGGGACAGCTGCCCTTAGGGTCCTCGTTTGGAGGCCAGGCTCTTTGATTGGGAGCCTGGCACCTGAAGTTGTACAGTGATAATAATGGAGGGCCACGCCCACACATTACTAAAGGGGTCTGGATGCTGGCACCATGCAGCCAGGCCAAACAAGGTTACTCAGCAGCCTCCCAGGTCGCAACATCAGGTAACTCATGGGCAGTTAACAACATAAGGGGAAGTGGTGGGGTCTTATGAGAGAGTAAGTGCTATGTAAAGGTTTTCAAGCGCAGGACTGCTCCCAAGAAGCCTTGTGCGGTGGTTCACACCGATAAGCACAGCTCTTGGGAGAGAGGTAAAAGCATCAAGGAACCCTAGGCCATCCTTGGCCATAAAACGAGTCTGGGGCCAACGTGGGCTACCTGAGATCCTGTCGAAGTGGGGTTTTTTTTTGTTGTTTGTTTGTTTTTTTAACTTTACAGAGCTGGTTGTTGTTTCTGACATTTGGAATCTACTCCTCAAATTTAAGGCCAGCCTTGGCTACATTGTGAGTTCAAGACCTCAAGGATCAGACGTTTAAGGTTATCCTTAACTCCGTAGCAAGTTCTAGGTCAGCCTTAGGTATGTGAGACCCTGCCTCAAAAAAAAAAAAAAAAAAAAAAGAAAGAAAAAAAAAATCAAAATTGCTTAGAACACTACTGGTTTAAAAGCATGCATATAGCTGGGTGGTGGTAGTGCACACCTTTAATGCCAGCACTTGAAAGGCAGAGGTATGTGGTTCTCTATTAATTTGAGGCTAGCCTGGTCTACAGAGTGAATTCCAGGTCACCAGAGCTACACAGAGAAACTATCTTGAAAAACAAACAAATAGATAAATAGAAAGCAAAACAACAAAACCAAGATAAAAGCATACATCTATACGCTACATTAAAAAACACTTATGTAGTGCCTAGTTTCTTACCTAGGCCACCCACAGACACCCTTATGCCTGTCTCACCCTGCCCCACATCTCATGCCTGGCAACTGCGTTGTGCCTTTCTGTGTCCTTTGTCCTGGGTATCTGTCCTTTGAGCAGTAGGTCCTTCTTCTTTCTTTCCTCTCCTCAATTCAGATCTATGTCCTGTAAGCTATGGGGACCTCCGGGACAGGTCCATTCAAGGCCACCCTACTGTTTAATCCTGAGACATACATTTGTTTTGAAGTCTGAGAGAAAGCTAGCCCTTGGGAGATAGTAAATGCTGCCGTCAGGCATAGAGTGACAATGAGATTTGTGTCCTGGGACACCATTTTCTGGGACTGTCTCCTTGGCCAGCTGCCAGACAGCATTTTTCTCCCCCTGGGGTGTGTGGTTCTGGTGGTTTGAAGGTAACTGCCCCCCATAATTTCATAGGGAGTGGCACTATTAGGGGGCATGGCCTTGTTGAAGGCGGGCTTGGAGTCTCATATATGCCCAAGAAACTGCCCGGTGTGTCAGTCCTCTTCCTATTGCCTTCTGATGGAGATGTAGCCAGTACCTGCTTGGCTTTCTACCATGTGCCTTCTATGATGACAATGGACTGAACCTCTGAACTGTACGTGGCCAGCTGAATGGTTTCCTTTGTAAGGGTTGCCATGGTATTGTCTTTTCACAGCACTAGAATCTCTAAGACAGAAGTTGGTGCCAGGAGTGGGATATGGCTACGGTTTGCCTGACCATGCTTTTGTTTGGAGGGATTTGGACTTTGGTACTTTGGGCTAGAAAGCCCTGGAATGTTTAAGCCCTGCCATACCAGTAGGAACATGGAAGACAGTGGTGTTGAGCACGATTTGATGAACGGTGGGGGTCTTGCTCAAGAGGCTTCAGAGAAGAGTATTGACATGTGGCCTAGAAATCATTCTTGTGATATTTTGGTGAAGAATGTGGCTGCTTTTTTTTTTTTTTTTTTTTTTTTGCCCTTGTCTGAAAAGTCTGCCTGAGGCTAAACTGAGGAGTTTTGGATTGATTCCCTCGGCAGAGGAAGTCTCAGAACAGCCGAGTACAGACTCTGTTGTGTGGTTATTAGTGTTCACTCTGATGAAGATTTATAATGAAAAGGAGCGAGCTGAACAGGGTAAATTACAAAATGTACAGCTTGAGGACAAGGGGGTACCAGGAGTGGAGTGGAGATAAATTCTGCGCTCAAGGAGACACACAGATTAAGAAACGGAGTAAGGGGAGTGGTGACCTCAGGGCAAGACCCCACCCAGCTAAGTTTCCACCTTGTGAAAAGGGACCAAGCTTAGGCAGTGAAGGACAGAAAGCTGGTGATGATGTAACTGAGTGGGGGGCCGTGTTCCAGCCCCGGAAAGCAGCAGAACCTGGCAGCTTTGGCCACGTGGCTCTGGCTTTAGAGTTAAGGACAGGAAAAATGAGTTATAGAATATGCCTACACCCCTGAGGAAAGTCACTGGCGTCAGGCCTGTGTCAGGGGTGTCCCTGAATCGAGGGCTAGTAGAGAGGCCATTGTGTGAAGCTGTGACGGTGAAGCCTGGATTGCCTTGGAGAACCCAAGATGTTAGAGACGCCAGAGTCGTGGGACACCTGCCGAGGACCAGCCCGAGAGAAAGACGTGTGCTGCAGTCAACGTGGCTGAAAGGAGCTGGAGACCTGAAGGGAGCTTTGACATCAGACACGGAGATGCAGAGCTTGGAGTTTGCCCAGCTGGTTTTGGGTCTTGCTTTGGTTCAGTGTTTCCTCACTATGCTCCCTTCTCTGTATTTTGGAATTGTAATGTACAGCCTGTGCCATTTTTTGTTGGAGGTATGTGATCTGCTTTTTGATTCTGATTTTTACAGGTGATTACAGTTAAGAGATTGAAGGAATCTCAGAAGAGACTTCCAACTTGGGACTTTTAGATAGGTTTGAGACGGATAGACTATGGGGACTTTAGAAGTTGGACTAAATGCATTTTGCACTGTGATGTTGTTATGACCTTAAGGGGTCCGCGGAGTGGAATGAAGTAGTTTGAATGTAATTGGCCCCATAGTTTCATAGGGAGTGGCACTATTAGGAGGTGTGGCTTTGTTGGAGTGGGTGTGGCCTTGTTGGAGGAAGTGGGTCACTGTGGGGGCGGGCTTAGAGGCTTGCGATGCTCAGGATACTGCCCAGTGAGTCTGGCTTCCTGTTGTCAGCAAGGTGTAGCACTCTCCACTACCTCTCCAGTGTCATGTCTGCCTGCTGCCACCATGCTCCCACCTGTGATGACAATGGACTGTACCCCTGAAACTGTAAGCCGCCGCCTCAACTAAATGGGTTTTTTTTTTTTTTTTTTTTTGAGTTGCTATGGTTATGGTGTTTCTCCACAGCAATAAAAATCCTAAGGCAAGGTGTTTGGATGGAATTACAATCTAATAACCAGGAGCCACTATAGTTGCACAAATAGTTAGGGTATGTCCTAAACTGTAGATGGGGATTCTGGCCGGAATCCTAGAAGGTTGCAGGCTTTTAGCAGGGAAGGGGCAAAGGCAGCAACTGTTAATTGCACAGGGGTCTCAGCTGGTAAGAGGTTTCAAGCTGACGCCAGGGTAAGGAGCCCCTTCCTCTGTCTGTGTCCCATAACCCCCATGTACTTCTTTCTTGCCTCAGATTGACCTCAAGGGAGTGAGCAGTAGTCGCAGGGCAAAGGCTACGTTTACAAAGACTACAAGTGGGAGGGACTGAAGCCCGAAGTTTTCTCAAGTGCCGAGACCCACAGCCACGCCTTGCCGTGTATAGGGAAATGTCCTTCCCTAGAGAAACACAGATGTGACAGGCATTCCCAGTCATCGTCATGTGTAGTTAATGCTGGGCACACTCTAAGAAATGCCACAGTAAGCTGTTTCGTCAGACATCATTAGATGCACTTGCAGAAACCCGGAGGTTATAAGTCAAGCGTCCATGTTGTGTCCTGATATGGCTGAGTGGTGACAGTGTATTACGTGTTGTTCCTTTTCCTATGATAAAACACCCGAGAGAAGCAGCAAGCCGGCTCAGTGGTAAAGACACTTTCTGTCAAGTCTGGTGACGTGAGTGTGATTCCTGGGTCCAATGTGGTAGAGGCAGAGATGACCTCTATGGGTTGTCCTCTGACTCTGCACACATGCCATAGCTTGGTGTGGCCTCATGTGGGTCCCAGGGACAAACTCCAGTCATCAAGCTTGCCAGCAACCACCTCTCCCCCCACCCCCCCTCACCCCCTGAGCCATCTCACAGACTTCTGGTGTCCCGATTTAGACACAGCAGCCGTCTAATGGCTGAAGGCACAGACAGAACCCAAACGCATGCTCCTCTCTCTCTCTCTCTCTCTCTCTCTCTCTCTCTCTCTCTCTCTCTCTCTCTCTCTCTCTCTCTCTCGTTGTGTGTGTGTGTGTGTGTGTGTGTGTGTGTGTGTGTGTGTGTGTGTGTGTGCTTCCTTCCTCCTGCAGCTGGGATATTCTTTTCTAGATTCTTGACCTTTTGACTCGGGGCTTACATCAGAAGCAAACCCCTGCATTTTCACAGGGGCTTTGGCCATAGACTTAGCGTTATGCTTGGCTTTCCTGCTTCCAAAGGCGTTTGGAACTGAGCTGAGCCATGCTTCTGGCATAAGATCTGCAGCCTGTAAAGGACATGTGACAGGACTTCTCGGCCTCTGTGACTGTGTGAACTTGTTCTCATAACTCCTCTTTCTAGATCCTGTTGGGATTCTTTCTGGAGAACCAGGACATACATTTCCCCCCTAATTAAAAAAATATATTCCTTTTATATGCATATGCATATGCATATTTATATGTCTATGTGCCTGAGTGTACATAGTGCACATACATATGATACAATCTAGGGATTTTTTTATTTAAACATTTTTTAAATTAAAAAAAAAAGTCTTATGTGCATTGTCATTTTGCCTGCACATGTCTATGTGATAAAGATAGGATTGGCCCACAACTGTTGAATAACAAAAACAGGGCTTGATCCAGTCTGAAACTTGTTGAGGAAGTCTGTCAACACGGGCCTGCAGGCAGGGAAACAAAATCCTACCAGGCCTTTGTTTAAAGTGTCAGGCTATTGTCTAAAGTCATGAAGATGAGGAAGGAACTAGCCATCTTGGAAGCTAGACACCCTCCTTATCTAGCCGTGGCCCCTCTCCCTACCAGGGAGCCTGTATCATGCCTAGTCTCTCACATACATACACAATACATACGTACATACATGATACATACATGATACATACATGATACACACATACTCACAAACATAAAATTAAAATAGAGGAATCTGTGAAAAGGGGAGAAAGAAGATTAACATCAAAGTTTCCACTTGAATTTTCCAGAGAAATGGAAGCAATAGTGCCTCTATCGATACAGGTGCCTGAAGGTAGGTGTTTTGGGGTGGCTGGCTAATGTGGGAACAAGACACCCCATCACAAGCTGTCTGCAGGCTGGAGGCCCAGCTCAGGCCCAGCCAGAAGCTTCAGAACCAGGGAAGTGATGTCATAATTTTCGCCTGAAGCACGAGCCAAGTCCCTGAAGGCCAGAGGAGGGGGAGGGGAGGGTGCCCAGCTCTAGGAAGGGTGTGTGTGTGTGTGTGTGTGTGTGTGTGTGTGTGTGTGTGTGTGTGTGTAGGGATGGAGCCATGCTTTGTTTTTTTTCTTCTCTCTTCTCTTCTGCTCCGTCTGCGCTCACAGCTGGTTGGACGCTGCTCACCTCCGTGGAGAGCCACTCGTCCCAGCTCTGCCCCCTAACGCGGGCCC
>JANBXA010000202.1:8847500-8972500 GCA_030556225.1 Cricetiscus sungorus | reverse complement strand
ACACACATACACATACCCCAACACACACACACCCCAACACACACACACTCCAACACACACACACACACATCAACACACACCCCCCAACACACACACACCACATACACACACACACCACACACACACACACCACATACACACACACCAACACACCCCAACACACACCAACACACATACCCAACACACACACACACCCAACACACACACACACAAAACCCCCTCCCATCCCCCATACGTCTCCTACCCCTTACCCCCTAAACCCCACCCCTCCCACCCTCCACATACCCCCACCTTTTCTACCCCCACCTCACCCCTGTACCCCCTCTCTCTACCTCTTTACCTCCACCCACACATACCCCCACCCCTCCTACCTCCCACCCCTCCCACCCCCCACTCCCCTCCTATTCCCCCTACACACACATCCTTACACATCCTTTCTCCCCACACCCCACCCCTCCCACCCCTACTCCCCCCACCCCTTCCACCGCCACCAATAAATAAATAAATAAATAGATTTTAAAAGTTTAGGATATTTCTTGTTTGGTCCTTTGTCTAACAGGTTTCCTTAAACTTTGCTTCTTTGATTTTTGTACTGCATAGAATGGGGTTGAGCTACATCTGTTGGAAAACACAGGAGTGAACTCTAAGAGCTTATTCCTGTCCTGGAGGAGGAGGCCTGGGAGCAGCACCCAAGGTCTGGAGGAATGGCTGTGAGGGTCTTTCTACCTTCAGGCGCCACCCGCACCCCACCCGCAGCATTTGGTTTCTGCCCTCAGGGTCAGACTTTTCCTGGCCACAGTTGGGTAGGAGCTGGTGTCTGCATTCCTGTCCGAGCCGGCCAGGCCAGCAGCAGGCAAACCCAGAGTCTGCAAGGACACAGCGGGAACCACCCTCCATCACTGCGGTGGCTGCTGCGATGAGTCTACTTGGGCGCAGTGTGGCGCCCAGTTGTTTCGTCCCCACAGCCTAGGAGCTGCTGCAGGGGTGTTTGGTGATGCGAGTTACAAGGAGATTAGCTTGTGGAAGATGGCATCCTGGCTGTCAGTTGCGGCCTTAAGAGCAGAAGTAACTTCTCTGAGAAAGGGTCCTATGCGACGACTAAAATAAGGGGCTGAGCGTTTGCACAGCTGTCAGGGCTTGTCTGGCGAGCACATTCCTCTGGGTTCAGTCCCGATCACCATATGAACTCCGTATAGGGACGCACATCTGTCATCCCAGACCTTGTGGAGGTAGGAGGAGATGTAGAGCGCACACACACACACACACACACACGCACAGTTAGCACACACACGCACAGTTAGCACACACACGCACACGCGCACACACACAGGCACGCACACACACGCACACACACACACACACACACACACCGCACACACACACACGCACAGTTAGCACACACACGCACACGCGCACACACACGCACACGCGCACACACACGCACACGCGCACAGTTAGCACACACACGCACAGTTAGCACACACACGCACAGTTAGCACACACACGCACAGTTAGCACACACACGCACACGCGCACACACACAGGCACGCACACACACGCACACACACACACACACACGCACACACACACACACACACACACACGCGCGCGCGCACACACCAGTGCACTCCCAGCTACAATATAAAGCAGAGTGTGGTGTGGAGGCTCATGTCTGACACCTCAGAACTCAGGAGGCTAAGGCAAAAGAATTATTGTGAGTTTGAGGTCAACCTGGGCTAGATAGTAAGTTCTACGCCAGTTGATGCTATAGCATGAAACCTTGTTTCAAGAAATAAATAAGGGCCCAGAGAAAAGTCTCAGCAGTTTGGGGCAGAGGACCCAGATTCAATTCCCAGCATCCATAGCCCAGTTCACTCCAGTCGAGGGGTCTGACGCCCTCTTCTATCTCCATGGGCACCAGACTTGCACACGGTGCACGTATGTACATGCAGGCAAAACATTCATACGTAGAAAATAAAGACAATAAATCTATTAAAAATAAGTACCAAGATTATAACATGTAAAAGCTGGTGCTGTAACTTTCCAATATGCAGATTTCAGACTTTCCAGGTCCCATACCTCTACAGTGTGTGGTGTGGTGTGGTGTGTGTGTGTGTGTGTGTGTGGTGTGTGTGAGTGAGTGTGTGTGTGTGTGTGTGTGTGTGTGTGTGTGTGGTGTGTGTGTGGTGTGTGGTGTGTGTGGTGTGTGAGTGAGTGTGTGTGTGTGTGTGTGTGTGTGTGTGTGTAGTGTGTGTGTGTAGTGTGTGTGTGGTGTGTGTGTGTGTGTGTGTGTGTGTGAGTGAGTGTGTGTGTGTGTGGTGTGTGTGTGTGTGTGGTGTGTGGTGTGTGTATGTGTGTGATGTGTGGTGTGTGTGTGTGGTGTGTGTGTGAGTGTGTGTGTGTGTGTGTGTGTGTGGTGTGTGTGTGTGTGTGTGTGTGTGTGTGTGTGTGTGTGTGATGTGTGGTGTGTGTGTGTGTGTGTGTGTGAGTGAGTGTGTGTGTGTGTGGTGTGTGGTGTGTGTGTGTGGTGTGTGTGAGTGAGTGTGTGTGTGTGTGGTGTGTGGTGTGTGTGTGTGGTGTGTGTGAGTGAGTGTGTGTGTGTGTGGTGTGTGGTGTGTGTGTGTGTAGTGTGTGTGTGTAGTGTGTGTGTATGTGTGTGTGTGTGTGTGTGTGTGTGTGTGTGTGTGTGTGTGTGTGTGTGTGTGTGTGTGTGTGTGTGTGTGGTGTGTGGTGTGTGTGTGTGTAGTGTGTGTGTGTGAGTGTGTGTGTGGTGTGTGTGTGTGTGTGGTGTGTGTGTGTGTGTGTGTGTGTGTGAGTGAGTGTGTGTGGTGTGTGTGGTGTGTGGTGTGTGTGTGGTGTGTGGTGTGTGTGTGTGTGTGGTGTGTGTGTGGTGTGTGTGTGTGACCTTCTGGGCACTGGAACTGGAACTCTGTTTCAAACTTTCATGGCAGGAGCATTACCTGCCCAATCTTCTCACTAGACACAGGGAAATTTGTTAGCCACAAACAAAGTTCAAAGACACAGCCCTTTTAGAAAACTCTGTGACTTTGGCTCAGCCAGCACTTACACCCTTTTCTTGTTTTTAATGTTACCTCCTTGTTCAGCTCAGTTTCCTTTAATGGTTTCAAGATGACTGACTGTCTTGGTTCAAACATCACATCCTTCATCAAACATTTTGTATGTTTCATTATGTACAGTTTTCCCAGAAGCTTCAAGCAGATTTCCTCCTGTGGCCCCTGTGTTAGAATCACAGTGCTCACTTACTCCTGAATCAGCCACCAGCAAAGTGACAGCCATCATCAACCCTCAGCCACTAGCAAATTGACAGCCATCATCAACCCTCAGCCACCAGCAAAGTGACAGCCATCATCAACCCTCAGCCACCAGCAAAGTGGCAGCCGTCATCAACCCTCGGGGAACCTAACGTCTTAATAGGTCAAATATTTGATGATACTTCTCTTTTTGAAATAGAAATTAAGGATACCTTTACAGTGTTACACGGTAAAAACACAAGTCAGTGTGATTCCAATAAGTTTTTTTTTTTTCTTTTTTTTTGGACAGGATTTCTTTGTGTATCCCTGGCTATCCTGGAACTCAGGCTGGCCTTGAACTCACAGAGATCCACCTGTCTCTGCCTCCTGGGTGCTGGGATTAAAGGCATGTGCCGTGCCATCATGCCTGGCTAAAAAAGATAATCTTTAAAAGACTTTTTTTAGACAGAGTCTCATTTGCCTTGGATGGGTCTAACTCACAATGCAGCCATGGATGGCCTTAAACTCCTAATCCTCCTGCCTCCACCTCTGCACTGTTGGGATTGCAGGTATGAGCCAATGTGTCTGATTTAAGAAGACTCTCTAAAAATTTCTATGACTATGCATTGTGGTACATAGAATGAACTGTATTATGCCTGTATGTTAGTTATCCTTCTGTTGCTATGATAAAATACCCTGACACAAGGGAAGTTAAGAAAGAAGGGTTTATTTTGGTTTGTATTCCCAGGGAATAGAGTTCATCATGGTGGGGAAGGCACAGCAGAAGCCTGAGGCTGTCCTGGCAGTCAGGAAGCGGAGAGAACAGGAAGTGGGCCTGCCCCTCAGTGACATACTTCCTCCGCCAAGTCTCCACTCGTAGAGGCTCCACAACCTTCCCACCAGCTGGGGATCAAGTGGGTGCATCTCACGTCCAGCCCCCCCCCCCAGGGTACCAATTATTTCTTGTTCTCCGCTGTAGGACAGAATTAGACATCACAGCCTGATGGCTTACGACTGACAGTGCCTTGCTTCTTGATTTGCTTTGCTTGGTGTGACTGGATGGAGGTTAAGTCTGACAAGAGGAAAACAGCATTGAGCGACTCTGTCTGAGACCTTCTCCATCGTCCATAGCAACGCTGACCTCACGTAAGACCCGATTGCCCAGCCCGCCTCTCAGGATGAAAAGGGAGGGCAGGCTGATAGTAATTATGATGATAATGTGTTGGGAGTCAGTGAGATTTTGGGTGCCATAACCAAAGGCAAGGTGGGGGGGGGGGAGGCTCTGAGTTCATACTCTGTCACTGAGGGAAGCTGGAGCAGGAAGTCCAGGCACGGACATGGAGGCAGGAATGACGGCGCGAGCCATGAAGAGTGCTGCTACCTGATTTGTTCCTCCTGCTTGCTCAGCCTGCTTTCTTACAGCTCACGATCACCCACAGTGGTCCAGGATGGCACCACCCATCTGCAACTCCAGTTTCAGGGGATGAGCTGATTCCCTCTTTTTGCCTCCAAGGATAGCAGGCATACACGCAGTATATATACATATATGCAGGCAAAACACCCATATGTAAATAAATACATAATTTTTTAAAAGGGCCAGAGAGATGGCTCATGGGTAAAGTGCTTACCACACAAGCACGGACGCTTGAGTTCAGATTCTTAGCAGCCGTGTGGCAGCATGCGTTTGTAAGTCCAGTGCTTGTGGACAGGCAGAGCCCATGGGCCAGCAGGTCAAGCCAAAACAGTGAGTTCCAGGGTCAGCGAGAGAGCCCGCTTCATAACACAAGGTGGAGATGGATCCGTGGGTAAAAGGCTTTCTTCACAACTCTGATGACTGAGTTAGGGTCTCTAGAAGCCATGTAAACAGGCTGGTCACAATAGTACAAGCATCTGTAGCTCTTGTGTGTCCCTACAAAGAGACAGGAGGTAGAGGTGGGAGATGCTCTAGAAGCTGGGCCAGTGATCCGGCAACAAAGAGAGACTGTGTCAGAAGCTGAGGACTTGAAGGTTGTCCTCTGACTTTCAGACAAATGCTGTGTGTGTACACCTGCACTCACACACACACACACACACACACACAGAAACACACACCAACACACAGAAACACACAACCACACAGGCACACACACACACACACACACACAGAAACACACAACCACACAGACACACACACACACACACACACACACAGAAACACACACACACACAGAAACACAACCACATAGGCACACACACACACACACACACACAGAAACACATGCAAACAACAAAAATAAAATAAGGTAGAGAGCGTGCAGTAGACGAAGATGCCCCATGTTGACTTTTGGTCTCTATGTGTGCAAGTAGGGGCACATGTATCCACACACTCATATCACACATACACATGCACACACAAAAAGAAATTAAAATCCACTGAAGACCTGTTGAGGTGGCGTGGTGCTTAAGAGCACTGGAAGTTCCTCCAGAAGACTTTGGTTTGACTGCCAGCACGCACATAGTGGCTCACAATTATCTGTAACCCTAGTTCCAGGGGATCCAGTGCCTTCTTCTGGCTGTAGGCGTCAAGCATGATGGTACTGCTGTGATGATGGTGATTGTTGTAATTTAAGAAAAGCATCCTGCAAGAGAAAGATGCCATGAGACAGGATTCAAGCAGAGGGTTTTTTATTAGTGAAAGGGATCATACAAAGGGGAAAGGGGAGGGGAGAGACCGGCCTTGGGGAAACAGGAGCTGCAGGAGAGAGAAGGAAGGAGGGAGAGAGAGAGAGAGAGAGAGAGAGAGAGAGAGAGAGAGAAAGAGAGAGAGGGGGGGACGGGAGGTGGGCAGGGCCCTTTAAAAGGGAACACAGTGAGCAGGCACAGGTGGTGCTCTTAGTGGCTGAAGCAGAACCCCAAGGACCTGCCAGTACAGATGCCTGAATACTGACAGTGGTTATGGTAGCGAGGGTGGGAGCAGTAAAGGTGATGGTGGTGGGTGGGAGTAATGGTGTAACGGTGGCGGCAGAATATGTAGATGCTGTGGACAGTGGGGCTGTGGCGAGTTCGTGTTGATCATGGGAGCAGTGGTGTCCTAGTGATGATGGGGTTGCTTTGGTGGAGATGGTTGGGGCGGGCTAGGCGCTGCTGTTGGTGATGCTATTTGTGCCTCGCCACACTCTCACATAACCTCTCGGGTCACTTTATTTTGACCCCCAAAGCGGTAGTGGCCTCCACATGACGACAGGGCACAGCACACCCATAGCCCCCTTCCTTCCTGCGTTCGTTTTGAGGTTGCTCCTGTTTTCATTCAGAGATTGCTCTTTCAGTTCTCAGAGCACGCTCTGGGGTCAACTTCTGCCGAGCAGACCTCACCCTCAGTCTCACTTCCTGTCTTCGTTCAAACGCTTCCTCCTTCCCCAAGGCCACCGCTCTCACAGTCTGAGTAAGTTCCCCAGGATCCTTATGTTTCATTCTTTCAGACAGGGTCTCAAGTAGCCCAGGCATACCCTCGGTTCGCTGGGATAGCTGAGGATGGCCTTGAACTCCAAATCCTCCTAGCCCCACCTCCCAAGTGCTGCACCACTATACCTAGCTCAAAAAAAAAAAAAAAAAAAAAAAATCTCCTAACCTGAACATAAGTGGTTCTTCCTGTAATTGGGATCGTGAAGTGGTTGCAAGGTGCCACATGTTGGAGACCGTCCTTAGGGTGGCACTGTTGAGAGGTGGCAGAACCTTTCAAGAGCTGGGGCCAAGTGGAAGTGTATTGTGCCCCCACCTCCCTTTGGTGTCTTCCTGTGCTGACTGCTTTTGCTTTTCTCTGACATGCTGCCTCTGCCTGACCAGAGCCAAAGCGGGGTCAGTCAGCAGAACACACTGGAACTTCTAAGACAAAAGAAACCTGTTCTAGTTCCCTCTCACAGGTGTTTCTTCTACTGACAAAGCCGATTAATGTAGCTGGCCTTCCGTCATTAGCCACAATCGTAAATTAACAGTACTTCCTTCCTACCCTGATTGGGCTCCGGGAGGGAAATGAGTATGGTTTGGCTTCCCTAAAGCATAGTCATTATCTCAGGTTCATCATGCGCAGGACCTGCCAATCAAGGTACGGGAGCCAACAAACCAGAGCAGGAGAAAGGAAGAAAGCATGGTGGCTGCTTGGCTTTAGCACGGCCAAGATGGAGCAGGTGAGGCGAGTTATGATCCACAATGTTCTTTCTCTCTTCTTCTGAACTGACGTTAGGTCCATTTGGGCGAGCACCAACTAGAGATTTCTTACGCAAGTTTGGGGCTGTTCACCCATCAGCCCCATCCTGTCCTGGGTCACTGCAAAAGCTGCATCCCGGGGAATCACTAATTCCAGTGAAAAGGAATTCTTCCCCATTCAAAGATGATTTAGGCCTCCAGGAACCAGCAGCAGGACTTGAGAGTATGTAGGTCTGTTCTGCTTCTCCTTTATATAAAATAGGCAGAGCCTCCCCAACCTGTCTGCCTCTGATCTACTCTGCTTGCCTGTCTCACTACTCGATTTTAAATTTCTTGTTGCCAGAGGATACACCTCATTTGAACTAACTGCCCTCAAGCATTTATGGAGTCCCTTGGCTGGGGTGGGGGTGGGGTAAAAATGTGGGACAAACCCTGTTCAATTGTCTCCCTCGTTCCCTCTTCCAGGAAAAGGCTACCCCTGAAATCTAAGCCCAGTTCATGCCCAGGCTGGTCCCACTCCTTCCAGGGTCGTGAGGGTATGACCTCCTTCAGTTCAGCCACACTCGCTCCTCACACTCTTTACAGATCTCAGCCAGGGCAGCTGCTCAGGCAACACTGCCCTTCTAATGGCCAACGCATTCACAGAAGGTCCAGAGATAAAAAACCAAAAACCCCCTAAAGAAACAAAACCCTCCCAAAACCCGGGCCATTCCCCGTGGTGTAATTCTGATATCCCCTCTGCAAGTTCTGATAAATCACCCTTGCTTCACTAGATCTGGCCTTTGTTTTTTTATTTCATCTCATCCTGTAACATCTAGGGGAGAAAGCTTGTGTAAGGGACCGACCCCGACCTCGCCCAATTCCAACATTCCGGAGAGATTCTTTGCCCCCTTTCCTCTCAGACTTTAAATCACTGCTTCTGGTATGCGTGAGAGGTTACAGGCAGCGTTTGAAGAGCTTATCGGAAGTCCATCTTAATCTTTTGGGCATGTTTCAAAATGGAGTTACACTGAGAGCCCGAGAACACAGGAAACCTTGGGGCAGAGCACGTAAAACCAAAATAAAAGTGATGTCCCTTCCCCCGCGCCCGGCTCTGCGACACAACTCACTCCCAGTGCGGCTCTGCCCACGCGTACTCGACTAAAAGATTCAGACCACGCCAGCCATGCCACGAGGTGTGTTTTATTTTCATCAATCATACAAATAATTTTCTATAATATCCCAGGGCAAACCGGTGAAATTTGGCAGTCCGATTGGGGGGGGGGTCCCCCTTAAGAGACCCGCGGGCCGGTGGCATCGGCGCGGAATGCCCGGGTTCACAGTGCAGCTTGTGGCTCGCGTCCATCTTGCAGGTGGCTCTTCCTCCACATCACGAGGGGGTCTCGGAGATGGCGGGGCGGGGCGGGGCGGGGTGGGGAGATCCTCCAGTCCAGGCTTTTAGGAAATTTCACTCCTCTTTTCCTGTTCAATGGCTGCGAGGGGCGGGAAGGGGGTTTTGGAGGATGGCTCCGGCCACTGTGCGGCCCCCACCCCCACAAACCTGGTGTGGGTGAGGCACCCACGCGGCCTGGGGACAAGGGGGGGACTGGGAAAGGACAAAGTGCTTTGTGTAACTGGCGGGGTGGCTGTGGCGCCTCAGATTTGGGGTGGGGGTGGGGGGTGCCGGGCTGGCACAGCAGGGGAGGGCGGAGGGCTGGGGTGGGAACCCGGCGCGGGGCACACTCACTCTCTTTGGTCGGCAGGGTGTTCTTTTCCTGCGTCTCGGTTTTCTTCAGCTTGGCCTTATCGAAGCTGGCGATTTCCCCCATGTCCGGCTTGTCTGCCATTTTCTTACAACCCTGATGGGCGAACCGAGGCGATAGAGAGTGGGTGGCCTGGGGCTCGGGGGTGACCGGCGATCCCGGGATCCTGCGCCCTCCGCGGACACCTCTCGACGTGGCATTCCCGGCCCGGGGCGTTCCCGTAGCGGGGAGGCCGAGGATCCGGGGCTCGTCCACCACACCCTCCCTCCGAAGCCCCAGGGCGTGGCCTGCCAGCCTCGGAATGTTCCAAACCGCCGGGCCGCCTGTTGCAACCCACAGGGTAGGCGCCCGCCAGCCACAAGCTGCCCGACCCCACCCAGGGTAGGCCCTACGCCCAGCGATGTGCCTCACCGTGGAGTCTCGTTCCGAGCTCGCGCTCCAGGTGCTCCCACTCGCCTCGCTGCAGCAAGAGACAAAAGAGCGGCGCCCGCCCCTCGCCTTATATACACCGCGCCCCGCCCCGCCCCTCGCCCGCCGCGCCGGGGGCGGGGCCAGCCCGTGGGGGCGTGGCCAGCGCGCGCGTTGGCCGGGTGGGTGGGGGCCCAGCATCTCCAGGCCGTCCGGGCTCCGCCCTTCTCGGCCCGCGCCCTCTGCCCGTTGCGGTCCCGCGTGGCGGGTGGCGGACGCCCGCTCCCCGCGGGCTCTCTCCCTGCTGCATCTCCTCCGCCCAGCACCCAGGACTCTGCTGCTCACCTCGTGGGGAGGGCGTGGGGGGCAGCGGGGCAGGATTGAGGTTTTGTTGCGTGCATGTGTACTGTGGGGCTGTGGGTGTGCGGGCGAGCACGCGCGCTCTGCTGCAGCCCTGCTCGCGGGAGACACCCATCCCGCCTCGCCCTAAGTCACTGGTGTTTGCCGCTCTAGAGTCTCTTTCTCGTGGCCGGTGCTTCTTAAAACACACACACACACTGTTTCAGGCATTGTCTAAGGGTGGAGGTGGGAGCTAGGAGTCCTGGGGGGGGGGGGTTCTGCTTGCTGTTCCTTCTCTCAGTGAGTGGCCTCTTAGGAACACAGTATCAGAGGGTGTGGTTTTCCTCCTTCAGTTAACCTTGAATGCCATTTTAAAAAGAAAAAGCCAGTGTGCCTGCAGATCTTGCTTTTCTTATTAACCCATTTCAGGAGTGGAATAATGCATTCCTGGAAAAGTTTCCTCTTCAGCTTGGCCGACCCCATCAGATAATAAGTTTTATTATAGTCAGCTAGGGGTGAAATCATCTATCTCCCGTTCCAGTGTCGAATAGTGGAGCATATCCCATTGATATGGGGAGGGGAGAAAGAGGAAGGGGAGAACCACTTCTGAATGACAGTCCAGATAGACAATCACCAAATAGGGCGCTTGAGGTAATAGAAGTTTATTTGGAGGCCAGGAGAGGTGGCTCACCCAAATGGTGGCCCACAGACTCCCGTAGCTCCAGTTTTAGGGGATACCACGTCTTCTGCTGGCCTCCTTGGGTACCAGGTATGCATGTGGTACACAGACATATGTACACGTCAGGCAAACACTCATGCTCGTGAAATAAAAATAAATCTTTTAAAGAAATTTTTTTTTTTTTTTTTTTTAAACTGGTGCAACAAGATCTGTTATGATGTGGCCCTGGCTGGCCTGCAACTGACTATGTAGACCAGGCTAGCTTTGAACTTACAGAGATTAGCTTAGATCTTGGGGCTAAAAGCCTGTGCTCCGATGCCTGGCTTTGTGCTCTCTGCCAGCCTCATAGTGACTCTGGCCTTCAGGCCTCCTCTCTCTTGTTGCTTTGGAGCCTCTCTATGGAAAGAAAAGAGGAAAGAGGTTCACACTAGGTTTTTATGGACCAGGGTTTCTTTACCTCTGTCTTCATTTCCTTGGCTCAGACTTACTCACGTGGTCCATTAGTCAAACTGTTCTCTGGAGAGAGCGAAAGCTGGCCTGGGTGGGTTGAAACAGTGTCTGCTTGCTGAAGGGTCTGCTAAACTTGAGCATGAAACTATCCAGACATCCAGAGATAGAGTCTCTCTGGAGGGTTTCACTGGCACCGATTCCTTGTTGGATGCAAACTAAGTTAGGTTTGATCTTCATAAGCTTCACCTTGACGTGGGTGAATAAATGTGCAAGCTTGGGCCCAAGGTGAACTCCAGCCCCAACTTCTCTTTATTTAGGAAAGGAATTTGACTTTTCTAGGCATAGGCACAGAGAGAGATGCAGATGGGGGCGGGGGAGTAAGCTTGCTGGATTCCCAAACAAAAGATCATTAAGTCCTCTTGCAGACATTCCCTATTCTTGCTAAGTTCAGCGCAGTGACTCCTCTGCAGAAGTAAAACACCCTCGTTAGCATTTGCGCTTAGCAACTATGGTCAGGCTGGCCATGTAACTGAGCTGATAGAGTGCTTGCCTAACATACTTGAGACCCTGGGCTTCATCCCCAACTTCACATAAACTGAGCAAGAGGCCTATAATCTTAGTTCCTGGGAGCTAGAGGTAGACGCATCAGGAGGTAAAGGCGAGTCTTAGCTACAGAGTGAGTTGGAGGCAAGTGTGGGCTGCCTGAGACCCTGTCCCAAAAACAGACCAAAAATAAGTGAACAAAAGTAATGATCAAATCTAGTGGCCCCATTCAACCTCACAGACTTAAAAGTCCCGGCAGGCACTGCAACCCATTCTCTCACTGTTTCTCACCTTCGGGTTGGCCTTACCTACAATCTTCTAGTAAATGTGGCAGAAACGAGCTTTTATGACTCAAGAGGCCAGGCCATAAAGGACCACAGGCTTTGAGCCACTGACTGCAAGGGTGTTGCCTCCAGGCTCTGAGGGAATCCAGCATCTGGGAGGAAAGGCTGCATGTCTGCATTCCAGAGTGGAGTAGAGACAAGCTGTCCCCGGCCAAACCCAACGCAGGAGCAGGACAGACATCGCAGCTGCTTGAAGGTATTACATTTCTGGATGTTTTGTTACAGAGTGACAAACAACTGGAAAACCACAAGGCAGAAGAAAGCCAGGACCTGGGTGTCAGGTCCCCAGGTCCCTCGTGGAGACCTTTTCCTGTGTCTTTTGTCACACACACACACACACACACAATCCGTATTCGCTGAGTGTGTGTGGAGTAGGTGGCAGGGTTCTGAGCGTGCACGGTGATGGTGAGGCACACTCAGAGTAGAGGAATGACTCCATCGATGGGGCTCCGGCTTTCTGTTCACTTATCATTGGGGCTGCCATTATCAGTGATGACGTACATTTCTGTCTGCTGCTGGACGCAGACTGGATACTGCTCACAGATGGCTCAGAGTGACTAAGCCGCCCAACTCATGAACAAGCACATTTCCACCTTTGTTGAAAAAGATGCTGGGGAACTGGAGAATGAAGAAGTGAGGGACCCTTATGACGGCCATCGGGGGAGGGGACAGGAACTTGCTATGTAGCTGGTCTTCTCGCTTTCACCTCTGTGGTGTTGGGATTATGGCATGAGACACTAGACCTCTTTGTTTGGTATTGGGTTTGAACCCAGGGCTTTGTGTAGGGTAGACCAGTACTCTACCAGCCGAACTACAGCTCAAATCTGAAGTATGCCATTTTTATCAGACTAGGATGAAGGTGTGGACAGAATGGTGATTTTATAAAAGCTGCGGAGATGAGGGACAGCTGTCGAGCCTTCCGGCCTAACCACCGACCCTACCACGACAAGGGTTCATGGTGGATGTGGAGTCTATGATCCATGGCTTGTGGATAGAGTCCAGATTGCCTTTTTTTCTTGGGTGGGGGCAGGCTCTCATATAGCCCAGGTCGATATCAAATTTGCTGTGTAGCTAAGAGAAACTTTGATTTTCCGATCCTTTTGCTTCTACCTCCAAGTACTGGGCTGCAAATGCATGGCAGCGTGCCTGGCTTATGTGGTGCTAGTTGAACTCAGGGCCTTCTTCATGCTAAACAAGAACTCAGCCAATTGACAGATCCCCAGCTCCTAGATTACTTTTGGCTGCGAGGAAATCATTCCCGCTTTAGGGCTTTCGTCTTTGCTTTGCCTTAGTTTAGGAGACCATTCGCACGCCCTTCTCTTGGGGAATCTCGGCTACCCTTATATTGTAACAATACCCTTGCCGTGTATTGTGTATTTATTGTATTAATACCCAATACCCTTTATTGTATTGTGTTTTATTTTGTCTTCGTAGACTCTGCCTCTAGCCACAGCATAACCAAACATGCTATATTTTCATTTTTCTTCCATATCCCATGACCGGAAATGAGAGACCTTATCTCTGTTCTTTGCTGTCATTTCCCCAGTGCCGAGTGCATTGTGTGACATGGTCACTGTTCAGTCCGCATTCCTTTGAACAAATGCTGGTGTCCCAGCCAGGAGAGTGAGTTATTGCTGGAGTGGCGATGAGCCCTCTGATGAGGCATTCAGTGCAGAGTGAGCAGCTGTTTGGACTGTTACAGGAGTGGCTTGTGCTTCTGCATAGCATGCTCACATACTTACTGTGCAGTGTGCGAGAGGATGCTCACAATGAGACAAAACGCCACCTCCCTGCTCCTTCTATCGCTGGGGTTACATTTGTGAAAGTCTCCTTGGTGGGATTGCTTTTGACATCTGGTGACATGAGACAGGAGACTCATGGGAAACGAATCGGGGGTGGACCCTGAGTCTCATGGTTAGTGTTGTCAATTTGGCAGAATCTAGAATCACTTAGAGTTGGGCTTTTGGGCTTGTGGAGAATTGTGCTGATCACATTAGTTAAGGGGTGAAGATCTGCCCACGGTGTGTATTGCTGTTCCCTGACCGGGATCCTGGTCTGCAGAAGGGTGCAGGGCTGAACAGCAGCACATCCTCCTGCCCTCAGCTGCTTCTAAAGAGTGTCCCTGTGTGAGCTTGTGTGTGCCGCATCCATGCAGGTACCCCGGAGATTGGGAGAGAGCATTGGATCTCCTGCGGCTAGAGTTGCAAGTGTTTGTAAAGCTGATGTGGGTGCTGGAGCCAAGCTTAGACCTCTGTGAGTGCAGTACATGTAACCCCCGAGCTCTCTCTGCAGCCCCTGGCCATGCTTGCTTCTTAACTACGTCGTGTGTGCTTCAGCACATGTGTGCAGGCCTGTGGAGGTCACGGGAGATACTCACAGAGGATAACTGAGAACCACTGGGAGTAATTCTGTCTTTTTCCTGTGTGGGCCTCTGAAATTGGTCCAGGCTTGGTGTCTGGTATCTTTACGTACGGAGCCATCTCCCTGGGCAAGCATTAACGTATGATATGTGTATTTTGATTTTTAAAGCAGGCTGGCTTTTAACTTTCCACGTGGTCCAGGCAGGCATGAACTGCCTCTGCTTACCCAGTGCTGGGTTTTCAAGTGACTTCCCATCATTACAATCTAGTGCCTGTGCAGATTGGGTGTATGTACAAATAAACCAGGTATATTCTGAGAAAGGACACACGCAGTTTAAAAATGATTATATGACATAATCCAGAGCAAAGAATCATTCTCGCAATGCCCAGTAGGAACCAGGTCCCTCCTTCTCTTGGAATTCTTGCAGCAAGCCCTAAGTGACACTTGGGCCCGCAGCTCTTCTTAAAGCCCATTGCCCTTCTGAAGTGTGTTCTGGCCTGCACTGGAGCTTTGCTTTGAATAAAGCTTCCTCAACAGCTACTTTGCAGTCAATGTGGGCTTTTGTTTCAATTCTTTGAGTAAGGGGACAGGAACGGGTAAGTCCCTGACCCTGACCCAGACCCTGAGCACCTGCAATATCGACACTGTGAGGGGAGCTGCCTTTAAAATATATGTATGTATGTAATTTCTTTACTGAATCTCAGGGAATTTCACATTTTGCACCCCAATTCTGCTCACCTTCCAGTCCCTCCGTCCCCTCCCCTCCCCCATGAAGCAGCCTCCCAAATGAACATTTTTTTAAAAAAAATTAACCCAACCCAAATCAAGCAAGCAGTCGTCCATCTTTCCAGCCTCTCCAACACTTCTTCACTGGTTCTGATGGCATTGGGAGTGTCGTATAGTACACCCTTTCGTCCAATCAGCTTTTCCCGCCAATCATCAGCTTTATTGCAGTGAGGCATTGGTTCGAGGCCTCTGGTTTCTGGTGCACCATCATCACTGGATCCTCACAGGAACTCCTCTCGGCGAACCCACAGCCACCCCGAGTCTTGAAGATCCTCTGGGTATCGTTCCATACCACCAGTCACTTCACAAGCTCCGGCAGGTCCTAGATGCTAGGGTGGATAACCCAAGGCTTGGCTGTGGGCCTGGGTTACAGCTGAGATGGTCAGTCCAGGCCACTGGGGTGGCCCTGCTCAGCCAGGTCCCCTCTGCTCATGCCATCAGGGCAGGAGCGCTGCCATTCTTTACATGAGGTCACATATTTCCACATGGGTATCTGATGTATGTCATGCTCCCATAAAGACAGGCGATTCCCGTGACGTGAGCAGCCCTTTAGAGAGGTCTGTGTGACAAAGATCGGAGGTATTTGTCCAGCGGGTGAGGAGCTGGTGTAGACTGGGAAATGTGGCTTCTGGTCCCAGGTGAGTCCTCAGTGATTGAACAGCGAATCACATGCAGCTTCAGGAGCCTGGGCCAGGACCATCTGGCTAAACTGCTCCATAAAAATGAGAAGACAAAACAAATTTGTGTTCTGTGTTGCAAACTTTTAGGGTAACTCAGCGTCCAATAACGGATAAGTTACTCTCAAAAATAGGGAGAAAATATAGACAGTGGAACAGCACAGGGAAAGAGAGAATCGAGTGCTTGTTTATGCTGTGGCTCTAACCTAGACATTTGTGCTCAAACAACCACTTGGCCACTGAGCTGTATTCCCCGCCAGAGGGAAGGCCACGGTTGTCCTTCATTGTTAATTGGCTGCATTCAGAATCACCCAGGAGACTGGCATGTCCGCTGTGAGGCTGTTTTCAGACAGGTTTGGCTGGAGAGAAAAGACTCACTCTGTGGATGGCTCCATGCTGTGGGACGGGGGCCTGGGCCAAATAAAGAGGGGAGACAGAGAAGGCAGAGGAGCGCCAGCTAGCATCGTCTTCCTGCTTCTGGACTACGGATACAACGTGACCAGCCACTTCTGTTCCTGCAGCCATGCCTTCCCCCTTCCCCACCGATGTGAACCAAATAAACCCTAAGGACCTTTGTGTGTGTGTGATTTTGTCAGAGCAATGAGAAAAATAACCAATACAGGAGATTTCTTACCTACAGGAGACAAAAAAATTCTATAGGTGGAAATTGTGATGGTTGCCCATCAGCATATACGTAATGCCACTGGACTACACACTTGAAAGTAGTTAAGATGATAGAATTTGTATTGTGTATATTTTATCACAATAAAGAAAAAGCAGAGGGTTGGGGACATAGCTCAGTGTTCCAGTGCCTAGCATGTGTGAGGTACAAGGTTCAATCCCCAATGCTGAAAACAAAAGCCGAAAAGAGAGACGATGGCTCACTGCTTGCTCTTCCGGAGGACCTGGGTTCAGTTCCCACATCCGCACTGGGCAGCTCACAACCTCCTGGCTTCCCAGCTCCAGGGCATTTGACTCCCTCCTCTCCTAGGGTCCCAGGGTATAGGCACAGGTGTACGTGCCTATACGCAGGCACAGACGCATCGTTTAAAACAAACCAACAAAGTGGAAAGGTTGTGGGGAAGAAAGGATGGTCAAAGCGAACGCTGCAAGAAATAAAGTCTAATAGTTAATTATCAGAAGGGCCTGCAGCCAGCTGAGATCCAAATTACAGGAAACAGAAAACACCGTAGCCAGTCCTTTTGAGTCTGCTAGCCTAGCTTTTCTCCTCAACCAAACTCTGTTAGTCTAGCAAACTAGCCCAACCCAACCCAACGGCTGCACTTGCCTAACGCCACGTAGACCCGACACAGTCATGTTCCTTTAAAATGAACCTGAGGTTCAACATAGATGAGCAGGGCGGCGGTGGTGCACGCCTTTAGTCCTAGCACTCGGGAGGCAGAGGCTGGCAGATAGATGTCTGTGAGTTCGAGGCCAGCCTGGTCTACAGAGTGAGTTCTAGGACAGCCAGGACTGCACACTTTCTAAACCTTGCCTGGGATAAAACAAACAAACAAACAAATAAATAAATAAAATAGAGGAGCATGTGTACAGTCTGAGATTGAAACTTCCTGGTTACTGAGCCAAAGACGACAGGGAGGAAGGGCCTTGTGTTAGGGCTTGAAGACTGTCCTCTGCTTTCGGTCAGGGAGCTGCCACTCCAGGCTGACACTGTCGTACAGGTGCTTTGCCTGCTTGTCTGTCTGTTCCACTTGTGGGCCTGGTGCCCACAGAGATCAAAGGAGCTGTAGTTCGAGACTGCTGTGAACTACCATGTGGGTGCTGGGGATTGAACTTGGGTCCTCTGCAAGAGCAGTGTGTGCTCTTAACTGCTGAGCTGCCCTCCAGCCCCAAGAACATGATTATCAATGGGCAGAAAGACTCTATATACGCTTGCCATAGTATTAGCTTTGGCCAGTGTATGGGTAAGGCGAGTGACGACAGTTTTATGAGCCAGGCCACAGGTCTTCACAAGTCTCCAGCCCCTATGGCCTTGGAGCCAGCCAGACTTGCTGTAAGATAATAATTTTCAAGCCTTTTTGGTTTTTTTTTTTTCAATCTTATCCCAAGAAGAACATTAAGGACATTTCCCAGGGTGATACCAAACTCACACGAACACAAAATGAAATGAAGTTGCCACCAGAAACACACTTGCCCTTGCTGAGAGCCAGACTCTGACCTCTGCCTTACTCCCCCTTTCAGTTTTAAATCATTTAGTTTGCCATAGTTATAGACATGGGAAATTCCAGAAAGAGAAACCTACCAAGGTCCCTTCTACCGTTCTTCAGTTTCCCCTAATTACAGATCTATAAGGCAGTATCAAAAGCCACTGGTGCAATCTGCGACGGACTTGTCCCAGCTCTCACCAGGGTGGCGAGCGGTCACTCATGTCTGTGTTGTTGACAGCTTTATCACAGGAGCAGTCACCACTGAAGACTTGACTGACCACCACTGCCACCACGGTGCAGACACAGACCTATCCTGTCACCTCCCTCTAAGCTTAAAGCACCACGCCATAACCCCAGCGGCCATGAAGTTGTCCTCCACCTCTTGGAATACTGACGTTTCAGGGCTATGACACACACGAGAACCAGAGTGTGGATCCCTTGGAGACTGGCTTCTCCCGCTCGATTGTGTCCTTAGGGTCTGTTTCTTGTCCTGTCACTGGATAAAATACTCTGAGCAAAGCAAACTCAGGGAGGATGGACTTATTTCAGCTCACATTTCAGGGACACAGTCTGCCCTGGCAGGGAAGTTGAGGCTGAAGGGCTTTGAAGCAGCTGGCCACATCACACAGGAAGCAGAGGGCGCTGGGTGCTGGTGCTCAGCTCCCTCCATTTTGTGCGGACTGAGATCCAGGAAATGACCACGCCCACAGTGAAGGTGGCTCTTCATCAATTAACACGAGTATATGTTGCTGCCGGAGGATGCCAGAGGTGTTGGCTCCTCCGGAGCTGGCATCATAGGCAGTTGTGAAACTGCCTCGTGCAGGTGCTTGGACTCAAGCCCACAACCCTTCGCTCGAGCAGTGTGTACTCTTAACTGTTGAGCCTTCTCCAGTCCCTCCTAGGCAGTTCTTGGTCCCATCAAGTTGACAGCTAAGCCTGACCATCACAAAGGCCGGTCACATGGCTGATTGCATCACACATTCGTCTCCATTTACTTTTTGAGATGGGGTCTGTGTAGTGCAGGCTAGCCGCCATGTGAGCTCTTCCTGCCTCAGTTTCCTGTAGGCTGGCATTATAGATGTGAGTTGAACTACCATACCCAGCGTTTCGTTTCGTTCATTTTCAACCCTGAGTAGTGTCCTGTCCCATGGAATAAACTTACCATCTCCTCAAGGGCGTTTTGGCAATTTCCAGTTTGGGTTTCCAAACTAAAGCTGGTACGAACCTCTACGTAACTGATACACATACGTATGTGTTTTCATTTCTTGGGACGAATGCTAGGTCATATGGTAAGTATTTTTACTTTTATAAGAGACTGCCAAACAATCTTGCAGAGTAGCTGTGCTATTTTGCATTTTCTGGCAGGGTTTAAGAACTCCATTCTCCTACATATTGTCCCACTTTTGAATTCAGTTGTTCTAAACCATCTAAATATTTTAGTTGTAGTCAGAGATGTAGCACCACACTTTCAATTTCCATTTCCCCCCCCCGGTGGCTGATGGTGTTGAATGATTTCTCTCCATTGTATATTTTCTTTAAAAATGCCCTTTGTGACCTGGGCAGTTGGTTTTATTACCCAGGAGTTGCTTGGGACCAGTGGTTCAAACTCAGCTGTAGTAGACCCATCATTTCTAACAATGGCTTAGAAGACCCTGTCTTCTTTCCTCTGTGCACATCTGGTTGTTAACTTCTCCATCTGTTGGCTTCTGCCTGTCTCCATGTGTGTGAGAAGTCTGTTCCTGCCCATCCCTGACCAAGGACAATTCCCTCCTCTGTTTTCTGCCCCAGATGCTCAGCTGATACAGTTCTCTGCAGTCAGTATGATACAAGAAGTGTCCACTTGCAAACAGAGGGGACTTTGTTGTGGGGTGTGACCTTCAGGCTCTGTGTCCGGCGCTGGGGAGAAAGGGAAGGATGGGCAGTGGTGTTTCTCCATCTTCCTATTGCTGAGAACCTTCCATACTGTTCCTCATGGTGACCCCAACCATAAAATGATTTCACTGCTACTTCACAACTATAACTTTGCTACTGTTTTCTGATGGTCTTAGGCGATTCCCGTGAAAGGGTCTCTCACACCGTGAGGTCGAGGCCCATGGGTGGGAACCACTGATATAGAGGGCCAGGGACAGATGTAAAGGGACCGTAGAGAAAATGAAGCATGTCATTCTCTTTATTTATTCCACCAAGATCCTTCTGTGCGCATAGGCTTGTGGGTAATACAGAGTGAACACACACACAAACACACGTGCGCAGCACACGCACACACACACACACACACACACACACACACTTGTGTGTTCGTCTGGTTTTATTTTACTCATTTTTAATCACAAAACACACCAAGCCATAGGAGCACAGACATCACAGAGAAGAGATAAGCTATCTCTGGCAGGCTCCGTCTGGTCTCCTGAGCCCCCAAAGCCGGAAGACACCACACAGACTGTGGTTGGGTTTTATGATGTGTGTGTGTGTGTGTGTGTGTGTGTGTGTGTGTGTGTGTGCATATGTGAGTATGCAAGTGTGTGTGCCTATGGCATACGCATTAGGAGACCAAAGCAGAATGCAAGCCTGACGACTTCCTCTTGCTCTCGGTCTCGTTCTGAGGCATGGTCTGTCGCTGAGACAGAAGTCTGCCCTTTTGGCTGGGCTGCCCAGTGAGCTCTGCAGGGCCTCCAGTTTTTATGTAGTGAGCCTTGTCTCCAGCTCTTAAGCCCCTCCCTGACTTGGGGACTTTCTACAAAGCCAGTCACTGGAACCCTTAGTGGATAGTCTTTTGCCCACCGCCAGCCCAGTTCTGCTTTCCCTTCCTAGAAGCTGTCACGGTAAATGATGTCTTGGGCATGTTTTCAGAGATAGTTGCATACGTACGTGCCAGTGTGACACAAGCATACATGTATGTACATGCATTTCCTTTACTTTTGATTAAAAGATTCAATAAGAAAAAAAAAAAAAACCAAACCAAAACAAACAAACAAAAGATCATCAGTGCTGGGTATGGTGGTACATGCCCTTAATCCTAGCACAGAGGAGGCAGAGACAGGCAGGCAGATCTCTGTAAGTTCTGGGCCAGCCTGGTCTACACAGTGAGCTGCAGCCCTGCCACGTGTGCAAGCTTGAATGCCATGGAACACATGTAGGCCGTCAGGGAACAGCTCTGTGGAGCTGGTTCTCGTCTCCCTCCTTTAGGGGAGTTCCAGGGATAAATTTTGGTCACCACACATTTGTGACAAATGCCTTTACCTGCCACGTCGCCTTGCCAGCTGTGTTTTATTCCATTTTTACCATCCCCCCACTTGTCCGGAGAGGTTCTGGCCTCAGACTTGTGGTCCCCTGCCTTAGCCTCCTGAGTGCTGGGATCCGGGATGTGCCCTGCCTGCCTCTTTCACTTTTGTTCAGAAATGACAATGTGCTATTCTCCGCCCTGTCCCTGTCCACCATCATACTCTTCGGCTAACGAGTCGTTTTCCTGTAAATAATTCATGCGCCGATGCTGACAGCTCTGGGAACACACTATGAGGCACCCCTGTTTTGGTCGCTTACAGGGATTGACTCGCTTACTTGCTTTTGGTACAGGGTCTGCCTATGTAGTCTTGGCTGTCCTTGAACTGGGAATCCTCCCACCCCAGCCTCCTGAGTGCTATGAGTACAGTGCATACTTTTACTTACTTTTATTTCTAATGCTTAATTTATAACAGAAGATGTACTTATATAACTTACGTATCGTTAGTAAATTTTATGGAGTTGTGCACTCATTACGGTCAAAGTCTCATTTTAGATTTTTTTTTGTTTACCCGACCCCCAGATCCCTTTGTCTCACATGTAGTCATCGTCTTCAGTGCCCATCCTCCGACACATGATTGGCTTTTTCGCTGTGTGTGTGTGTGGGCAACTTGAGTCCTGTCTTTCCTTCTGAGCTCTTTACACATTCGCCAGAAATGTACCAAAATCTACAGTTTTGAATCTCTGGGAAACAAACTGGGAATCACACATTTTCTCATTTGTTTCCTTTTGTTCTGTTGAGCCTAGGCCAAAATATTGATTTTTTTTCTGGTTTATTTTTGCCTTTTAATTTTGACTTTTTAAACAAACTTTTAATTTTTTTGTTTTTCATTTTTAAGACAGCTGCCCCAGACTCCCTCCTGACTGCCCTGCCTAGTGTTTGTTTTTTTCTGAAAATAAGATCTTTCTCTGTAGCCCAGGCTGGCTCTGAACTAAAAATTCTTCCTGCCTTAGCTCTCAGGGTGCTTGGATTACAGACTGTAGTACTGTACTCAGCTGTATTGTCTTAATTATTTAATTAATTAAAATTACCCTTATTGACAGGTTGTGGTGACACATACCTTAACTCCCGCACATGGGGCAGAGGTAGGCGGATCACTGTGGAGTTGAGCTTGATCTACAGAGTGAGTTCCAGGACAGCCAAAGTTACACAGAGAAATCCCCTCTCAACAAACCCCAAACAAACAAACAAACAAACAAACAAACAAACAACCCCCCCAAAACAAACCAAAACCATAAAACAAGCCCCCCTCACAAAAACCCAAAACCCAAAACAAAAAAAACCTCAAAAAACAAACAAAACCAAAAAACAATCCGCCCCCCAGAACCCCAAACCCAAAACAAACAAACAAAATTGTGTGTGTGTGTGTGTGTGTGTGTGTGTGTGTCTGTGTGTGTGTGTGTGTCTGTGTGTGTGTGTGTGTGTGTGTCTGTGTGTGTGTCTGTGTGTGTGTGTGTGTGTGTGTGTGTTTTGAGAAAGTGTCACAGTACTCGACACAGTACTCATAAGGAGGTCACAGGACAACTTGTGGGAAATGATTTTCTCCTTCTGCCGTGTGGGCTTCACCCTGGAGATTAAACTCAGCTTGCCAGGCTTGCCAGGGTTGGCAGCAAATCTTCTTTGGCTGCTGGGGGGGGGGGGTTGGTGGGAGGGGAGGGTGCACATGTGTAATCCTGGCACTCTGGAGATGAAGGCAGGCAGGATGATCAGGAATTCCAGGCCAGTCTTGACTACATTAGCAAGTTCTAGGCCAGTCTAGGCTATGTGAGACCCTGTGTCAAAGCAACAAATAGACTAAATCAACAGAGTCCTATATTAGTCCCTCTTTTCAGATGCAGAAATGGAGGCAAAAAGAGCTCAAATAACTAAGGTCTCATACCTACTGAGCCAAACTTGATCTCTAATGGTATTGCTCCAAGCCCTGTTTTACACGTCTTATTGAAATTTCCATCTAATTCTATTATATAGATGTACTGTGCGTTATTGAATTGATATTATATTTCTTTTGCATTGTTCTCAGCACTTTGCTCTCTTTAATATTTCCAGGGCCCAGGGCAAGGATAATAAAGGAGGGCTCATAAACCACACGAATGAATGTTTATAAGGCAAGCGAGTGCAGTGTTAAATAAAAAGTATCGAGACAGGGTTTCACTATGTAGCCCTGTCTGGCCTGGAACTTGCTGTCCAAACCAGGCTGCCCTCAAACTCAGAGACATCTGCCTGCCTCTGCTTCTCCAGCGCTGGGATTAAAGGTGTGTGTCATCACATTTGGCCTACCAACAGTTTTGGTTGTTATATGAGTTACCTTTTTTTTTTTTTTTTTTTTTTTTAACAAGTAAAAGTGAGCCATCCACCACAGATGACTACATTTAATAACACATAACGTATCTGGATGTTTCACTGATGGCCTGTGGATGTTTTGAAGAGCTAGAAATGAAAACATACATGGTTCATAAATTGTCATTGTTTGACATTTCATTAGCATAATTATTTATATGTTAAGTACAACATTATTATACTCAGTATAATACACTATATAATATATATGCATATATACATAAGCATATAACTTATTTACCCATTTCCCTGTCTGGCCCCTCCCATTCCTGATGACCCTCTTTCCTCTCCTAACTCGGCCCTTTCTACTCTCCTCTTCTTTTTGTAACCTAACGAGCTTCATTAAGGATGCTTATAGGAGCATGGCTGAGACAATATTTGCAGGAGGAGCATGGGTACACGACTGAAGAAAATCTCTCTTCCTTCGCTAGCAAGCACTGACTGCCTACGGCACTGCAGGCAGGGGTGGGGCCTCACGTGTCCATTCTCCTTCCGTGATAAGATGTCATCAGTCCAATCTTTCACAGCTCTTGCGCAGGTAATCACAGCTTTTGTGCTGGGACCGTGCCGAGCCCTGAAGTCAGTGTTTCCCAACAGTCCACCGCATCCTGGGGCTCTCACATTCCTGGTGGCCTGTCTTCTGTGATGTTCCCTAGGCCTTGGGGACTGATGTAGATGTCCCCACTTAGAGCCGTTCTAAGCACGAGCCTGTGGTGGTTTGGAGAGAATGGCTCCTCATGGGCACATGTTTGGGTACTTGGTTCCTAGTCGGTGGAGCTGTTTGGGAAGGATTAGGAGGTGTGGCCTTGTTGCAGGAGGTGTGTCACTGTGTGTGCGCGTGCGTGTGTGTGTGCACGTGTGTGTGCGTGTGTGTGTGCGTGTGCGCGTGCGTGCGTGTGTGCGTGTGCGCGTGCGTGCGTGTGTGCGCGTGCGTGTGTGTGCGCGTGCGTGTGTGCGCGTGTGCGTGCGTGTGTGTGTGTGTGCGTGCGTGTGTGTGCGTGTGTGCGTGCGCGCGCGTGTGTGCGTGTGTGTGTGTTTGCGTGTGTGTGCGTGTGTGTGTGCGTGTGTGTGTGTGTGTGTGTGTGTGCGTGTGTGTGTGCTGCGTGTGTGTGCGCGTGCGTGCGTATGTGTGGCGTGCGCCATGTCGTGTGTGTGTGCGTGTCGCGTATGTGTGCGTGTGCGGTGCGTGTGCTGCGTGTGTGTGTGCGTGTGCATGCGTGTGTGTGTGCGGGCGGTGTGCGTGCGTGCGGTGTGTGCGCGTGTGTGTGCGTGTGTGTGCATTGTGTGTGCGTGTGTGCGCGTCGTGTGTGTACAGCGTGCGCGTGTGGTGTGCGTGTGGCTGCGCGGCGGTGTGTGTGGGCGTGCGCGCTGTGCGGCGTGCGTGTGTGGTGCGTCGCGCTGTGTGCGTGTGTGTGCGCGTGTGTGCGTGCGTGTGTGCGTGTGTGCTTGCGTGTGTGTGCCGTGTGTGTGCGTGCGGTGTGTGCGGCGTGTGTGGCGCGTGTGTGTGTGTGCGTGTGCGTGCGTGTGTGCGTGTGTGCACGTGCGTGTGTGTGCGCGTGTGTGTGCGTGTGTGTGCGCGTGTGTGCGTGTGTGTGTGTGCGGGTGTGCGGGTGCGTGTGTGTGTGGCGTGTGTGCGTGTGGTGCGCGTGCGTGTGTGTGCATGTGTGTGCGTGTGTGTTTGCGTGTGTGTGCGTGTGTGTGCGTGCGTGTGTGTGCATGTGTGTGTGTGCGTGTGTGTGTGCGTGCGTGTGTGTGTGTGCGTGCGCGTGCGTGTGTGTGCATGCGTGTGTGTGCGCACGCGCGTGTGTGTGTGCGTGCGTGTGTGTGCGCAAGCGCGCGCGTGTGTGTGCAGGCTCGGATGTTTCAGAGACTCCGCCATTTTGAGTTAGCTCTCATTTTCCTGCTTGCTACTGGGGATGTGAGCCCTCAGCTGGGCTCCAAGCCTCTAAGACCACAGCCCTTTCTTCTCCCTGTGTTGCTTGGTCATGGCAACACACAGCAATAGAAAAGTAACTAGCATAAGAGTCCCCGCACCCACTGCAAGTAGGAGCTACAGTGGACCGCAGCACTGCCCCCGGGCGTGAGCATGGTGACTTAGAAGACAATTTGACAGGCGTCCATTTAGTAAAGCCTTAGCAGAAGTTGTCTTAACCAGTCTTACTCATTTTTCTACTGCTGTGAAGAGACAGCATAACCAAGGCAACGCTTTTATTTTCTTTCTGGATTTTTTTTTTTTTTTTTTTTTTTTTTTTTTTTTTTTTGAGACAGGGTTTCTCTGACAATCTTGGCTGTTCTAGAACTCACTTTATAGACCAGCTGGCCTGGAACTCACAGAGATCCACCTGCCTTTGTCTTCAAGTGCTGGGATTAAAGGCACACACCACCACGACTGGCTAACCAAGGTAATTCTTATAAAAGAGAGCATTTAATTGGGGGCTTGCTTACAATTTCAGGTTAGTCCATTCTCAGCGTGTTGGGGAGCACCGTGGCCTGCCGGTGGGCGTGGTGCTGGTAGCTGAAAACATTGCACCCTGATCTTTGGGTAGCAGGCAGAGAGTGACACCCTGGTGTTGGCTTCTGAAACCTCAAAGCCCATTCTCAGTAACACACTTTCTCCTTTTTTAACAAGGTTGCATCCCCTTCAACCAGGCCACACCTCCTGATCCTTTCCAAATGGTTCATCAACTGGGGACTAAGCGTGGGAATGTAATATGATGAAATACACGCAAATGTATACAATGAAAATAGCCTAAGCGCCGTTTTCATTCAAATCCACCACAGCCAGATTCCCACTGTGATAAGCACCTTGATGGAAAGCAACTGAGGGAGGAAAGGGTTTATCTCAGCGCGCTGTTGCAGGGCATGGCGAAGGGAAGTCAGGACAGGAGCTCACGGCGGGAACCTGGAGGCAGAAACTGAGGCAGAGCTCGTGAGGGTGAGGGCCCTGCCTTGTGGCTTGCTCCCTGCTTGCTCGCTCTCTCTCTCTCTCTCTCTCTCTCTCTCTCTCTCTCTCTCTCTCTCTCTCTCTCTCTCTCTCTCTGGTTTTTATGAGACAGGGTTTCTGTGTATTGCTTTGGAGCCTGTCCTGGAACTCGCTCTGTAGACCAGGCTGGCCTTGAACTCACAGAGACACACCTGCCTCTGCCTCCCGAGTGCTGGGATTAAAGGTGTGCACCACCAATGCCCGGCCTCAGCCTGCTTTCTCACACAGCTCAGGACCATCTGCCAAGGATGGCACTGTCCACAGTGGGCTGGGCCTTCCCCATCAAGGCCATTAATCAAGAAAATATCTCACAGATTTGCCTACAGGCTAGTGTGATGACCGCGTTTTCTTGAGGTTTCTCTTCCCATCTAACTCTAGCTTGGGGTCAAGCTGAGAAAAAGCTAACTGGGATAGTAGTTTTGCTGTTAAAACCTATGACATTTCCAGCCATCCTCACCACCCCTGCTCCACACAGGGCTTCTCTGTGTTGCCCTGTCCTGGAACTCACTCTGTAGGCCAGGCTGGCCTTGAACTCACAGCGGTCCACCTGCCTCTGCCTCATGAATGCTGGCTGGGATTAGGGCATGCACCACCACTGCCCAGTGCAGCCCGGGTTTTAGAGCAAGTTTACAGAACCAGATGTGAATCCGCTCCTGTGGAAAGGCCTCAAGTCTAATCGGAAAGCATTTTGGTCTCTTCCATAGCAGACTCGCCACTATTACACCGTTGGATTCTTCTTGCTTGTCTGGTTGGTGGTGTGTCATGGAGTAAAGTCTATAGCTGAGTCAGACTGTTGCTGACAGCTCTCTCCCAGTAGCTAACACAGCGCCTTCTGACGCTGCGAGGGCTAGTCAGCAGAGGAAATGTCTGTCACGGTTTCAGACTGAGTTTCCTATGTCCTATGGCCAGAGCGTGTGGAGTCTTCCCTAACAGGGTCTGGCCATGGACTTTGCTAGGCAATCAACTGTGGAGACAGCTGCCTGCATTGCTTTGGAACCCTAATGTCTTCTCTGACCTCAGAGAGAGGTTGCTCACCTCTGGCACTAGGATTTCGTTATGAAAATTCACTATGGCTTCAGGGAGCAACTTTATTCACCACAGAGGAAACTTCTTAAAACACGCTTATTATTATTATTATTATTATTAGCTTGCCAATAACAGGTTTCCCTGTGACTTTTTTACACATCCTCAGTTTTGGTCGACACTCCTCTGACTCCCTCCTCCCCCCCATCTCCCTACTAAACCATTCTACCCCAGTAAATTCTTATTATTTGTTTCACATTTTTCCTATTTTCATTTAAGCATAATTAGTATGGCTTTTATGATCATATTATGATTTTTCATATAACTGTTTTCCTTAGATAATAATGATCTAGAAGATTAAAACATATACTATATTCAAAGTGTTCAGCATCTTGTGACTTATGGTACTTACGGTAAACTTGCAGTAAATATCAAATTGGTGAAGACTGAGCCATTTTTGCTTAGGTGAAACACAGAGCAAGTTCCCTATGAGCCTCCGGCCACATTTTCAATATATAATCCTGTTGATGGCTTTTTCTGTTGACCGCACCCTATTTTAAAACGAACTGTTAGCCAGACACGGTAGCGTACATATGTAATCCCAGCACTAGGAAGATGGAGGCAGGAGGGTCAGGAACAGACTTGGCTATATAGCAAACTCAAGGTCAGCCTGGGTTATAGAGACCCTGTCCCCCCTCCCAAATAAAACAGCACAAAAGACCTAAAAAGGGGGGGGGATTGGGTTGTTAGACTGAATTCCTCTGCATTGGGCCTGGTGGTGCAATCTTGTAATCTCAGCCACACTTGAGGCTGACGCAGGAGGATTACAATAACAAGGTAGAACTGGGTTCGGAATGAGTTCAAGACCGGCCTGGTCAACTTAGCGGAAACCTGAGGACACATCAGGAGGAACACTTGCAAATCCTGTGTGAGGGTTAGGGTTCAATCCCCAGAACTGCCAGCAACCAATGAATGAAGCTTCATACACGGTGTTTTCCCTCCAGTGTGTCTGATTCTTGTGCCTCTTAGGCACACTCGACAGAGCTTTCAGTAGTCTGTCCATTTTGCTCTGGACACCACATAAACTATTTTTTCACATACACTAGAATTTATATTCTTCTGCGATATTACCACTCATTGTCTAGATTCTAAAACCAAGTACACATAATTATTAATATAGAGATGTCAATCACAATTATTCAGAAATGAAATATTTACTTATAGCTTTTGTAAGGTATTGACATGGTCAATTAATAATTTTAGTCTATGAATTAAACTTTTTTTTGGAGACAGGATCTCACTTAGAAGTCATGAATTGACCTGGAACTAACTATGTAACACAGGCCTGCCTTGAACTTAAGGTGATCTTCCTGCTTCAAGAGCCTGAGTGCTGAGCTTATAGGCGTGAGCCGCCAAGCTCAGCCTCAACGAGTTTTTCAAACAAAACTCATGTCGAGATCTTAGCATTCCGTCTTGCATCCAATGTGAGGAATCTGTTTCCTTTTCTGTGTGTTATGTCCAGGTCAGCATGAACACATATTTGATGGGATATGAGCTGTGCACTACAGCAAAATATGTCTCAGCTGTCCTCTACAACTGTTGGAAGAGTGCTAATTCCTGACGGCTGAGTCATTGCTGCCTCCTTGGGAATTCCTGGCTAATTTCTGGAACCATGGAGCAGAGGACAGGAAAATGAGCAGGAGGGAAGGGGACCCGGGAACAGCTGGGGAGCCGTGGGGGAGGAAGAGTGGGTAAACGCTCACATGGCTCCAACTGCGGCTGTACTAGCTTTTGCGTTGTGGGTGCACCCACCGCTACACAGCTCCTTCAGGGAGCTGTGTTTCCAGGGCACAGTGTGTGTGGGGGGGGGGGGGGGGCGCCTTGTTTTAGAGCTCCTGAAAGGGGAGGCACCTCCTCCACACTGCCCCCCCCGCCCCGCCCTGGTTGAAGTGAGCTTATTCCTTTGAACAGTGCTGGGAGGCAGCGAGCCAAGACCTCGTAACCGTGTCTGTAGACGTGATTTTCACCAACCCTCACCTGACTTCCATTTAGTTTGGATAACTGACCTGCCACGGCCCCATTCTGCATCCCGTGTTTGCCCCTGTCTTTAATGAAAATGCAGAATACCTATTTTCTTTATCGTTACTTTCTCCCTTTTGGAATTAGTATTCTTTTTCTGACCTCTTTGGGACAATGTACCTGCTGTCTTTTGGGCTTGGAGCTTTGCTCCTTCAACCCCACTTACTTCTCTTGTGTCTATGACAAAAATGTCTGATGAAAGCCCTCTAAGGAAGGGTGAGTTTATTTGGGTTCCCAGTTGGGGTACAGCCGAGCACTGGCAGTCAAGGCATGGCGGCAGGGTTGTAAGGCAGCTGGTCACAGCGTCGGGAAGGGGAGAGCTACTGATACTGTGCTCAGCTCCCTCTCCCCCTTCTTTCAGTTCAGGAAGGAGGCCATGGGATGCTGCCTCCCATATCCAGGCTGGGGCTTCCTCTTCAGCTAAGCCTTTCTGAAAGCAGACCCAGAAGTAGGTTCCCAGGAGATCCCACCCTGTGACCCGATAACAGTGGAGATTTGCGCTCTGTGGTTGCTCACATCATATTCTCTCCCCTTCGATGAAATCTCGTATAAAGATAATGTCTTTATACAAGAGGTACAAACTTATAACAGACAAGCAGAATCAAAGTTTCACTCATTACTGTTCTCCCAGGAAAGAATGGGGGGGGCATGCATGCTTTCAGCCCCCCCCCTTTGCCTTAAACCATTCACTCTCCCTCCCCCACTCCCAGGGCCACCAGTTGAGGGTCTGGTGTCTTTTAGGTGACCTTGTTGGGACAGTTCACCAGAGCAGTATGAAGTCTTTGGCACAGGTACTCTGGGCGTTGATGGTGACCAGATAATGTGGCTAGGCCAGGCGGTCAGGCTGCATAGCCGCTGGCTTGACGGGTGTGGGTGCCCGTGTTGGAGAGTACTTGGCATGAACGTTTTGTGAAAAGTATTTGTGGGCCAGGTGCGGGCAGAGCTCCAACTGGTCCCAGACTGTAGAACTCCAGGCACTTGTCCAAGTGCTGTGTGGGTCTATCTTTGTTCCTTTGTCCCTTGTCAGTGTTAGCGTTTGGAATCGAGGTCTGGGCAGCAGCCTCTACTGTGGATTGTAGACTCCTTCAGCTGCAGGATGCGTCAGCCTGCTTCTCTATACGACTAGGACCATACTTCCTACAGTGAACTGGGCCCCCAAGATCAATCATTGATCAAGAAAGAACCTACAGACTACCTACAGGCCAGTTTGTTTGGGTACATTTTTTTTTTTTTTTCAATTTTAGTTCCCTCTTTCTAACCAACTCTAACTTGTGTGAAGTTGACAAAAGCAGCCAGAACAACTAACGAGCTCATAGAGCAAGCTTGAGGAGTTCAGATCACCAGAGTCCATAGAAAAAAGTTAGGTCTGCTGTGTGCACAAGTATCCCTGATAGGCAGGGATGGGTGGATCCTGGAGCTCACTGATCAGCAGTCTAGTTAATTGTCAAGCTTCGGATTCGGTGTCAAAAAAAGGAGGGCGTGAGCCAGATGGCTCTGTAGGCAAAGGCACTAACTACAATTCTAATGACCCAAAGTTCCCTTCCGACATCCACAAGCTTACACACACACACACACACACACACACACACACACACACACACAGAGTTTTCTCCCCCAGAACGGGTCTGACTGTCAAGTTTGATATCTCCCCCAGACACACGCAATTTACAAGCCTTTTTCATTTGTCACCTGGGTCTATAAAGGAGATTGAGGGGACCATTACTGTCTTACTTGAGGGCTCTCCAGATTTGGTATGGTGACTCGGGCTTCCTGAAGTCGGGGGCTATGGCACACTGGCTTTCCCAGACAGGCTGAAAGTCGGCGTGTTTATTCAGGACTTCCCTCGCCTCCTGAAAGAGAGGAAGGAAGCAGAGTAGAGCAGAAAGAAGTTCCAAGTGTGATGTCAACTCCTGCTTGATGACAATTTCTGTTGCTCTGACACCCACGGGGCTGCCGGCACTGCAGTCCTTTCTGGAAGGGCTGCAATGGCTCTGGGGGACAGCCAGATGCTCTCTGTTGGTCAGGCCTCTGGGCAGCTGGGACAGGTCCTGCCTGGATTGAGAATCTGCCCAGTGCTGAGCAGCGTCCACCCCAGGGGACTCTGGACACTGACTGATGGACCCGGACTCTGCCACATTTTCCTCCAGCCTCTACTTCCTCTCCGACCCATCTGTCCTCTTTCTTTTCTCTTTGGCTGTGGTACATGCATGCTTGTGTTGGTGTTTGTGACAGGCATGGATTTGTATGCGTGTGTGCGCTCCTGCGTGTCGAGGTTAGAAGACAACTCCGTATTGTTGCTCGGGAGCCACTCACGTCCTTGGACACACTGTCTGTCACTGGCCTGCAGCTCACCGAATCGGCTAGACTGGCTAGCCAGGGAGCCCTGGGCCCTCTGTCTCTTCCTCCCAGTGTTGGAATTACGATGTCTTACAATGCCAGCTTTTTATGTGGGTTCTGGAGATAAACTGTGGTCATAAAATCGCCTGGCAAGTACTTTGCCAACTGAGCTATCTCTCTAGACTCCTGATAGAAATGATGAAGTATAACATTTCGTGGACTTCTTTCTTATTTGTTTGTTTGTTTATTTATTTATTACATTTTTGAGACGCGTTTCCTCTGTGCAGCCCTGGCTGTCCCAGAATTCACTCTGTAGACCAGGCTGAACTCAAACTTGGAGATCTGCCTGCCTCTGCCTCCCCGGTGCTGGGATCAAAGGTGTGCACCACCGCCACCCAGCTGGACTACCTTCTTTTAAAGATGTGACCAGGGTTGTGGACAAATTGGTAGAGTGCTTGCCTAGAGTTCAGGAATCTCTGGGTTTGACCCCCAGCACTGCATAAATGGGATGTAGTGGTACATTCCTTTAATCCTAACACTTGGGAGGTGTAAGCAGCAAAGCCACCTTCAGCTACACACAGCTAGACTAGCTTGGGATACATGAGCCCTGCAGAAAGAGGAGTCAGAAACAAATGTAGTGAGTACTACCTAGCCAGGGCTACATAGGACACCCTTATAAAAACAGCAAGCAAGCAGCTGGGCATGGTGGCACACTCCTTTAATCCCAGCACTCAGGAGGCCAGCCTGGTCTACAAAGTGAGTTCTAGGACAGCCAGGGCTATTTAGAGAGGCCCCATTTCAAAAACAAACAAACAAACAAACAAACAAACAAACAAGCGACTGAATAAAGCGTGTCATGAAATAAGCTGTGTTCCTGAATGAGCATCCTCCCTTTCTCTATGGTCAACTTGAAAGAGCAGAGTGGTTATGCTGCCATCTCATTTTGGGCAGTAAGCGTTGGGGAGACGGTGCTTTTCTTGGAGCCAGGCTTGGAGAGAAGCCTCCTCTGGGCCTGGAATTACAGGACACAAGATCTCATGCAGGCCATAGCAAGCAGGAAAGCATATCTCTGGCCCTCCGTGGCCAGAGCAGTTTTTGACTTACAGCCTGAAGTCAAGTTTCTGGGCTGAGTCACCCTCTGCTAAGGCTATCTACAGGTCCATGGGGCAGGCCCCATGGAGAGCACTATTCATAGAACAGACAGAAGGGACCTGCCCAAGAAACCAGACAAGGAAGAAGAGAGGTGAGAAATTGAGGTCTCTTCTTTCTCACTGGCCCGGGCATAACTATATCAGCTGCAAGATGCCAGGGCAGGGTTCCAAAGGCTGGTGGGATCTCAGGGGCAGGTGGTGGTGACAGGCAGCCAGCCAGCTGGGGAGACGGGCAGGGAAGGAGATCAGAGCACGGCATACTTCCCAGCATTCCAGCCTGGCAAGCAGCTGCAGCACTGACCAACAGGCAATAGAGTGATGATCCTCAGGCCTTCTGCCGAGCCTGGCGACCCGGCTTCCTCATTCCCTGCAGCCTTTTTTTAGGATGCTGCACAGTGCGGGGACCCATCTGCGGCTTCCCATTGTTGCAGAACGGCAGTGGTGCAGTGCGGTTTCCAAATTCTCGCCCCCCCTTCTCCTCTCTCTCCTTTCCCTTCTCTATTCTTCCCCCTCCTCTCTTTCTTCTCTCGTTTCTTTCCTCTCTCTCCCCTCCACCTCTCTCACCTACATCTGCACACAGGAGTCAGTGTTTCCTTAGGGCAGATTCTTATTATGCAATTTTGAAGTCATAAGGCACGCACATTTTAAACGATGCCAAGTGACTTCTCAAAAGACTTCGATATTCTCACTGATTGTTGACAAGCTTTTATTTTTGCCAGTTTGAGAACTGGAATTGGGAATTGAGCATTGGTGGAAATGCACACAGTGGTTTTAATTTGCTTTTAAGTTATCATAGTTGGGCATGGAGGTAGTTGATGGCAATCCTAGCTCTCGGGAGTCTGAGGGAGGATCATGAGTTCTAAGTCAGCCTGGGCTACACGGTCAAGTCCTGCATGACAATATTATTTACACACACACATACACACACACACACACACACACACACACACACACACACACAGAGAGAGAGAGAGAGAGAGAGAGAGAGAGAGAGAGAGAGAGAGAGAGAGAGAGAGAGAGAGAGAGAGAGAGAGAGAGAGAGAGAGAGAGAGCGCACATGTAGTCTAGTCCAGGCTCTCGTCAAACTGGCCATGTAGCTGAGAGTGAGTTCTGCTCCTTTGGCCTCTGCCTCCCAAGTGTCTGGCTTTGTTTGTTTGTTTGTTTTTGAGGCAGGGTTTCTCTGTGTAGCCTTGGTTGCCCTGGAACTCACTATGTAGAACAGGCTGATCTTGAACTTGCAGGGATTGGCCTGCCTCTGTCTCCCCAGTGTTGGGATTAATGGTGTGTGCCACCATACCTGGCTTTAGTGCCTGGATTTTATTTTATTTTATTTTATTTTTCAGACAAGTTTTATATAGCCCTGGTTGACTTTTATTAACTTATTATTACCATTTGAATATTTATTTATGCTGTGTATGTGTGTGTGTGCATGTGCACAGCATAGTGTGTGTGTGTGTGTGTGTGTGTGTGAGAGAGAGAGAGAGAGAGAGAGAGAGAGAGAGAGAGAGAAGGAGAGGGAGAGAGAGAGAGAGAGAGAGAGAGAAGAGAGAGAGAGAGAGAGAGAGAGAGGGGGGGAGAGAGAGAGAGATGGTTTCAGGGATCAAACTCCAGTTATCATCTTTGGTAGCATGTGCCTTTACCAACTGAGCCATCTCACTGGCCCTGCGTTTATCTTTCATTTGTGTAAATATCTATAATATAAACTGGAACATTTTGATCACTAGCACACTGTCCAATTAGGGCACAGCAAGTGCACTTACATTTTGGGGAGGGCATCATCGTCACCCTCCAGAATTTATTTGTTTGTTTATATACATTTATTTATAAATATATATATATATACATATATATATATATATATATATAATTTTCTGAGATGGCTTCTCTGTGCAGCCCTGCCTGTCCTGGAGCTCACTCTGGAGACCAGGCTGACCATGAACTCGCAGAGATCCACCTGCCTCTGCCAGGCATATTTGTTTTCTTTTCTACTTTTTGTTTGAGTCAGTGTCACTTTTGTAGCCAAGGCTGGCCTGTGACTTGCCATCCTCCTCACTCAGCCTCCTGAGGGCTGTGAGTGCAGGTGAGCTCTGGCCACTCTGTTATCTCTGACCTTTAGGACACCCCCACCCCCCAGCGCTGGGGGAAAATGCCCTGCTACTCATTTTGCAGATGACCAAGGCAAAGTTCAGAGAATTACGTGGCTTGCCTGAGGCTGCGGGGCTTAAGCAACAAGAGGAGACCAGTTCTGACCCTTGCTAGCCTAGAGTTCTTTTTTTTTTATGGTGCTCAGGCCAGGCCAGAGGGGAAAATGCCTGAGTTGGAACACTGCAGAGGGTAGGTAGGTCTGGAAAAGCCGAAAGGTGATCACAGTTTTAGAAGGCAAGGGAAACTTTGCAAGGAGGAGATCTGGAAGTTAGTGCTTTTCTTTATTTTGTTTTCAATTAATTATTCGATTAATTTTTGAGACAGGGTTTCACTATGTGGCCCTGGCTGCTCTGGAACTCACAATGTAGACCAGACGGGCCTTGAACTCACAGAGCTCTGCCTTCTTCCGCCTACCAAGTGCTGGAATTAAAAGTCTTCACCATCACACTCCACCTGTTTTGTTTTAAATAATGCTACATCATTATTTTATTCTATTGACAATTTCACACATGATAAATATACTGAGATATAGCCCCACACCCCGTTTCCCTTCTCCTGCTCTTGAGTTTCTTCCCCAGCCACTGCCCCACCCTATTCCCAGGCCTTTTTAGTTTATGTGGACAGAGCTCGTGTCGGTGACCACATCTGTCCTGTGTCTGTGATTACCACGGGCATGCTGCTTCTAGAAGACAGAACTTCAGAACGCTCCTCTCCATCCTTCAATTCTTATGACCTTTCCACCTCATCTGCCTCCATGCTCCCTGGGTGTAGGGGGGTCGACAGAGATGCTCTGTTACGGGCTGAGCACTCTAGGCTCTGTCAACACTTTGACAGAAGCGAGTCTCTGCATTGAGTTTCTCCGACCCAGGCTGAGAGCAGCACTAACCTACACCATCAGCATAAATGCTTGGGAGGGTACTCGGTGCTGGGGGCATTGGGAACTGAAGGACCTTCGACATGCTTATGCAATGGAGGCAAAGGATATTTTCACACATGTATCACTGTGGTTGCAGTATGGGGGTCAGAGGGAGGGATTTGCTGATCTTCCAAGGTTCTAATTCCAGGAAGCTTCTACTTCTTCCTCTCTCCTGACGTTCAGTCAACCATGGAATAAGGTAGCTGTGACTCCACCCTTTTCTGCAGAGCCTCCCCCAGCTCCCCCAAGTCTCTGTTACTTCACCTCACCGTTCCACTTTCCCTCTGATGTCCTTTCCATCCGGCAGCCTAGTGAGCTAGGCAAAGCTGTACCTGGTTGTGCAAACCTATGCTGGGCTCTGCAGGGCCTTCGGCTCCTTACCCGGAAGCTTCTGGAACTTCCCCTCTGGCCTCAGTGTCTCACTCTCTTGCCCGTATGGCCTTCATTCAATCCTGTGGCCATACTTCTTCTCTCTGACCTCAAGGCCTTCCCCGATGCGCTCCCCTCTTCCTGAAATGCTGCTGTTCAGTAAATTCTTCTGAAGTTTTGGCTTTTGTCCGGACAACATTCCAATGGAAACTCTGGAAGGACAAACAACACACTCACGCTATTTGTCTGTTTGCTTCTGGATCCCAGTTGCCTGGGTGAGCGCTAAGATTACCAGGAAAGGTTTAATTTAGCTTACTATTTATTGTTATCGTTTATTATTTTTATTGGTGTGTGTGTCTTAGTGTTGGAGTAAAGGAATGCACATACCATATAGTGCATGTGTGGAGGCTGGGGAACAACCTTAGATGCCAATCATTATCGTCTATATTGTTTGAGTAGGGTCTTGTGTTTACTGCTGTGTACACAAGGCTAGCTGATCCAAGAGCTTCCTGGCCTTCTTCTGTTTGTACGTCTCATTTTCTGTGTCCAGCTTTATGTGGGTTCTGGGGGGCTCGAACTCAGATCCTCACCGTTGTGCAGCAAGCCCTTTACCGGTAGTGCCAACCCCTCGGCCCTAGTGTGGCTTTTAAATTGTTGGGGTTTCTGTTACATTTTCCCAAAGGTTCTGAGTATATAACCAGGGACAGGGCCGAGCTCTGTTAGTTTTGAGGGCTCCCAAGTTATGTTCAGAAATGGTGAGATGGACAGGGCCAAGAGTCACTCATAGCTGTCACCATCATCAATATCAACACCAGTGTCACTTGTTAGCAAGGCATTCAGGCATTTAGTAAGGGCACTGAATAAATGAACGAAGAAGCTTCTAGAAGGGATACAGAGTACTGAAGGGCCAAGAAGCAGTGTGTACCAGCCATACAGGTGATAGTGAGCGTTCTTAAAGGGTCAGTCACCAATTTCTAGTAAAAACGAGAAAAACTCATCCATTGGGTCTGACGAGATGACTCAGTGGTTAAGGGTGTATACGTCTATTCCAGAGGACCCGAGTTCGGTTCCCACCTTGGGCAGCTCACCCCTACCTATTACTCCGGCTCCAGAAGAACCGATCATTTCTGGCCTTCAGGGGTATCGCACTCACATACCCCCCCCAATTAAAATAAAATACCAGAGAAACCTCATCTATTATGTCATGTGTGATGTCTCACTCGGTCTTTCTTTTTTTTTTTTTTCTCCAGAATTTTAATTTGTAAAAAAATTATTCTTCTCTCAGCTATTGCATCCCGACCACAATTTCCCCTCCCCCTTCTCGTCCCTCCCCCAACACATCCCCTGCCCTGCAGATTCAATCCTGCTCCTTTTCCTTCAGGAAAGGGCAAGTCTCCCGGGGATATCAACCAAAGACGGCACGAAACGTTATAATAAAACTCTGCACATCCCCTCACATGAAGGTTGGAGGAGCCAACCCAGTAATAGGAGAAGGGTCCCCAAAGCAGCACCTGCTCCCACTGTAGGAGTCCCACACAGCAGCCTAGGACACAGGTCAGACCCATACAGGCTCTGCCAGGCCCTCCAGGCCCTGGTTAGTTGATTCTGGGGGCCATGTTCTTGGGGCGTCATGACCCCCCTGGCTCCTACAATCCTTCCACAGGATTCCCTGAGCCCTGCCTGATGCATCTGCTCCCATCAGTTGCTGAGTGAAGCCTCTCTGATGACCGTTACGCTCCGCTCTGGTCTGAGGGTAGCAGAGTATCATTAGGAAGCGTTTCATTGCCTGCCCCTCCCCCATCACGTTAGGTTCTATCCTTGGTCTCTGGGCTATCCAGACTCTGGTTCCTGGCCCTCCAGGCAGTATGAGGTGTGAGCCTCGAGTTCCTTAGTTGCCTGTAGTTCTTTGTGTGGGGAGTGGGGCCCTGAGAAAATCCCCCATTCCATGCTGTCGGTTGACACTGCCCTTGTTCTGGTCTTGTATTTGCAGGCAACAGAAGAGTCTGTTGCACAGCAGCTCCCTGCTATGGAGTCATACAATTTTCCCTTCTCCTGAGATGTTCCCCACAGGTACAGGAGCGGCGATACAGATGTATCCTCTGGGGGTTCCCGTGGTCTGTTTATCTCTGCGTTGTGTTTTTTCTGCACCGTGTCTATTTGCTGTTGAAAGGGCTTCTTTGATGGGGTGGGGTGGGGACCATAGCTTATGTTTATCAAGGGTCAGATTTTCTTGTCATATTCTGCTTCACCAAGCCGGGGAAATGAGCGGCCGATGCTGCTGACGTGGGAATGTGGAAAATGTCCCTGGAATAGATGACTCCAGCGCCTGCTGGGAACTTCTGTCAAGTCACTGTGAGCGGCAGACATGCCCAAAGTGTGCCTGTATCCCTTCACGGTTGACACCGTGTTATCAAATTTGGGGGCACAGCTGTGCCCGAGCCTGCTCTGGCCTCCTGCTCTCAGTAGGCTAATTAAGAGGCCCGGAGTGTGGTCATTCTGGGAAGAGGAACGAAAGGTCCGGAGACCCCTCCGGTGCATTTTCCATGTTTGTTACAGACTCTGTCTCACGAAGCTCATACACTCCCCATCTAGCAGAGGGTGGCCTTGAACTGCTGGTCCTTCTGCATCCACCATTTGAGTGCTTGGGACTGCGGAGCTCTGCCCCCAGTGGCCTGGGTTTTACATTGTGTTGGGGATGGAACTGGAGATTCCTTCCACCTCTGGAATTTTGTTTTGTTGTTTTAAAAAGTTGCCTATTTAGAGCCTGGAGTGTTGGCTTGCTGATAGTACCAAGGAGAGGAAGGCAGGGGCAGAAGGGTCAGCCTGGGCGATTACGGCAGTTTGTCTCAAGTAAAGCGTTTAAAAAGGGGTCAAATCCCTCCGCGCAGGGATCAGCTCTTAGGGAGAGGAGTTGGAAAGAGCGGATGGGGGCAGAAGATGCCTTCTAGACGCAGGAGGGCTGACACACATGCGAGCTCACAGGGCCTGTGGCTGCATCCACAGGGCCCGCCCAGCTCTAAGGCAGATGGAGTCTCAGAGCTGAGATGGGAAAGACACACGAGAGCTCCCACCCCTGACCTGCAGTGGCTGACTTCTCACAAGCGAGGACTTAGTGTTTTCAATGGAGTCTCACTGGGTGCACACTCCACGCTGAAGGGGCAGGGCAGGCCCCAGGGCAGGCAAGCGTTCGCGGCTCAGTTCCACCCCAGCCCAGCGGCGTCCGGCTTAGGGTGCCGCTGCGTCTTGAGAGCACATCTTCCTGGGGGCGGGAGCCTCTGGAATTAACACGCGCCTTGGTTTGTGCGTTGTCTTCTGAGTTCCACAGACCCAGTGCCATAACAAGGACATGTTTCTGACCTCAGGCCCTAGAAGCAGCAGAGTGGACAGCTGAGTCCCCCGCCCAGGATCTCATGGCTGCAATTAGGGCTTGGCCAGCCTGGTTCTTCTCACACTTTCTTGGTTGTAGGCAGTGGGCTTCCTTATGACAGCAGCCAAGACAGGGACTCCAGCAAGGGCGGCACCGCGTTCCTGAGTAATCAGGGACTGTTCGTCCCCTCAGCCCCGATCGCACGATGATAGCTCTCATAAAAAAGTTTCAAGTGAGTTCCTAGAACTACAAAGTTAGCTAAAGTCAGCAGCTTCTTTTAAAATTTGTTTTTCTTTTTTAAAAGATTCAGTTGTGTGAGTGTGTGAGTGTGAGTGTGTGAGTGTGAGTGTGTAAAAATGTGTGTGAGTGTGTTTTGAGTATGTGAGTGTGTGTGAGTGTGTGAGTGTGTGTATGTGTGTGAGTATGTGTGAGTGTGTATATGAATGCGTGTTTTTGCGAGTGTGTGTGTATGTGTGTGAATGTGTAACTTGTGTGAATATGTGTGTGAGTATGTGTATGTGTCTGATTGTGTGTGTGTGTGTGAATGTGTGTGTATGTGTGTGTGTGTGAATGTGTGTGTGTATGTATGTGTGTATGTGTGTGTGAATGTGTGTGTATGTGTGTGAGTGTATGTGTGTGAATGTGTGTGTATGTGTGTGATTGTATGTGTATGTGTGTGTGTATGTGTGTGTATGTGTGTGTATGTGTGTGTGTGAGTGTGTGTGTGTGAATGTGTGTGTATGTGTGTGTGTATATGTGTGTGTGTATGTGTGTGTGAGTGTGTGTGTGAATGTGTGTGTATGTGTGTGTGTATGTGTGTGTGTGTGAATGTGTGTGTGTGTGAGATTGTGTGTGAATGTGTGTGTGAGATTGTGTGTGAATGTGTATGTGTGTGTGTATGTGTGTGAATGTGTGTGTACACGTATGTGTGCATGTATGTGTGTGTATGTGTGTGTATGTGTGTGAATGTGTGTGTGAGTGTGTGTGTATGTGTGTGAATGTGTGTGAATGTGTGTATGTGTGTGTATATGTGTGTGAATGTGTGTGTGAAAGTGTGTGTATGTGTGTGTGTATGTGTGTGAATGTGTGTGTGTGTATATTTGTGTGAATGTGTGTGTGTATGTGTGTGTATGTGTGTGTGAATGTGTGTGTACACGTATGTGTGTGTGTATGTGTGTATATGTGTGTGTATGTGTGTGTATGTGTGTGTGAGTGTGTGTGTATGTGTGTGAATGTGTGTGAATGTGTGTATGTGTGTGTATATGTGTGTGAATGTGTGTGTGAATGTGTGTGAATGTGTGTGTATGTGTGTGTATGTGTGTGGATGTGTGTATGTGTGTGTGATTGTGTGTGTATGTGTGTGTATGTGTGTGTATGTGTGTGAATGTGTGTATGTGTGTGTGATTGTGTGTGTATGTGTGTGTATGTGTGTGTGTATGTGTGTGTATGTGTGTGAATGTGTGTGTATGTGTGTATGTGTGTGTATGTGTGTATGTGTGTATGTGTGTATGTGTGTGTATGTGTGTGTGTGAGTGTGTGTGTGAATGCGTGTGTGTTTTTCTTGGGGGGAGCTGGCTCTTTCCTTCAGCCTTACTTTGAGGCAGCTGGGATTCCAGACGCACACTTCTGCATCCAGCTGTTTTTACGTGGGCTCCGGGGCTGAGCTCAGGTCATCCACTTGTGTGCCAAGTGCTTCTACCTGGGGACGCCGACTGGCCTGCCCCAATCTATTTTATGCTGTCAAAGTTTGTGCTGCTATACATTTTATCTTGGTCCTGTCTTCTTTGCTTCCTCTCCCCACTCGCATTTGCCCCTTTTGTTCCCTTAGATAATTTCATCCTTACTTTGATTTTATCCCCCCCGCCCCCCGTTAATATAAAATCTGGGGCTCATAAGTGAGAGAGCACAGAGCTCCGTCTTTCTGAGACTGTCCCCTAACCCAGCCATGTGTCCGTTGTATTCTCAATGTCTGGCAGTAATCGGTGCTCAATAAACACGGATTGAGTAAAAACGGCCACCCACGGCTAGTTTACTGTAGTGTCTCCCTGGCTGGGCCGCTGGAGAGCCGTTTGGAAAAGCACAGGAGCTGCAGATCCCAGGGGTTAGGATGGGGTGGGGAGCCCAGGCTACAGGTTCCCGGGAAGCTCGTTTGGTTTCGTAGTGTGCACTGCACAGGTGTCTCACAAACCTAAGGCTGGCGGGTGCCAGCTCTGTCTCAGGTGGCCACAGGCAGGTCTTTCTCTTGTGAGAACTGTTGCAATGAGGTTTAGGCTGGATATGTTTTCAGTTTTCTTTTAAATCATTGCTCCTAGCGTGAGGGGGCTGTAGTTACGCTGACTTGGGGCGGTGGGTTGTTTCTGTGCAGACAGACTGCTCTGCTCCTGAGGCTCTGGGTCTGAGGGCGGCAGAGGCAGACATACCTGCTCAGTCAGTGCTCTGGGCTGGGGCTGGGGCGCAGAGGCAAGATAAGAACTGCAGATTGAGAGCCCCAGGCTCTTCCTCCCCGTGTGTGGCTGAGCCTGTGCCTGGTAGAGCCACAGCCCTAAGGGGTGGCTGCTGGTGTTCAGAGGGTGAAGCACTGCTCTACTTGTCAGAACAGAGCTGTATGTGTTGAGGGGACCTGGAAGATAAGGGTCTTTTTCTCTACCCCCAGCTCCCCAATCTCATGGATCAGAGGTTGGCTTCAAACTCACGATCAAAGGCTGGCTGAGAACTTTTGATCTGGGCTCAGCCTCCCCAGCACGGGCTCACAGCCTTGAGCCACCCACCCCCAGGGCTTTGGGGACACCAGGCTAGCGTGCTACCAGCTGAGCACGTCTACAACTGCACACACCTCTTTTTGAGACAGAGTCTTGTGAAGCCTAGGCTGGCCTCAAACTTGCTATGCGGTGGAGGCTGGCCAGTCCTGAGATTATCACTATGTTTTATGCCCATGGAAACTATTTTTTTTCCATATGAATACAGAGGTGAATAAGATACAAGTTTAGGGGGCAGGGAGAGATCCAGGCACAGTTAAGAGTAGCTGTCTGGGCTCCAGGTCCAGAGGATCTGCTGATACCCTCTTCTGGCTTCTGTGGGTACCTGAATCCACTCACTCACGTGCACATTAAATAAATAAATAAATAAACACGGAAAAACTTGTGAACTATGCAAATGTAAAGGGGAGGCTGGGGAAAGATGGCACCCAGAGTTCACTGACGTCAGTGTGGCGTTTCCCGGGCAGATCTGGAGTCAGGAAGAGCTGCCGGTAGAGCGTTGGTAGATTCAGCCTCAGCTACTGCTCTTGAATGACCACGCACGGATAAAATGGTTCTGTTTAATTGATTGATTGATTTTTTCTTTTGAGTTGAGTAATCCAGGTAGGCCCGGGATTACTGGGCTTGAGTGATCCCCTTCCTCAGCTTCCCGTGTAGCTGTAAGGACAGATGCCTTCACTTGTCTTGACTTAATAGGCTATTAATTTTGAAAAGATAAGACAACGGTGGTCAAGCACAGTCTACGGCATGGTAAGGTTTCCTGGCACGTTGGTTAAAAACTAGGAGCCCGAGAGACAGATGGCTCAGTGGGTAGAGGTGCTGGGTGCTAAGCCTGGCCACTTGGGCTCCGTGTCTGGGACCCACGTGTGGAACGAGAGATCTGACTTTGGAAAGTTGTCCCCTGAACTCCACATGTGCACTCTGACGCGTGTGAAGTTCCCCACACATCACCCACAATAAATACATAATACATAAATGAACAGGCATATTGAGAACTTGGGGCTTGGGTCACGGGTAGGCACTGTGAGGCTTTTGAGAAAAACCATGAATCTTTGAAGGCCTCAGTTTCTCTGTCTGCAAAGAGCCATTGCTACTGAGATGCGTGCCCCTCATCCTGCCCTCCCTGCTGTCCTTCGAGTGGGGACAGAACAGCTTTTGCTCCCTGGACTGGGGCTAGTTGGCCTTGTCTGGGTCCCCAGAGACTTCACTGTGTCTCCATGCAGAGGCCAGCTCTCACTCAGGTCCTCACTGCTCTGTCCCTGCTGTCACCCCACCAGGCCCTTTCTTCAGCTGGCTTCTACCGCCTGCCGCCAGTTCTCACCGTCCCTGTCTGACCACCCTTCTGTCCGCTGATGTCTCCGTGCCAGAGGCCCTGGACCAGACTAGACCCCTTCCCCCCCACTGGTATTCCGCCCCTTGGATGGTTCAGTCTACGGCTTCACATGGCATCTAAACGTAGTGATGTTCTTTTTATCCCTGGCCCTGACCTCTCCCAAACCCCATACCTTTTTATTAGTTCTCATCATCTCTGTGTGTGTGCGTGCATGTAGGGGTGTGCGTGTAGGGGTGTGTGTGTAGGGGTGTGTGTGTAGGGGTGTGTGTGTAGGGGTGTGTGTCTGTAGGTGTAGTGTGTGTAGGTGTAGACACACACATACACACACACAGACACACACACACAGACACACACACAGACACACACATACACACACATATACACACACACACACAGATATACACAGACAGACACACACATATACACACACACACACAGATATACACGACTTTCAGGAACAAAGGCCGTGTTCAGTTTGCTCAGGACCGTGGTCTAGAGCAGGGGATGCTGACAGGGATGCAGAGCCGGGCAGATGAATCGCTTGAAGATGGAGGCTGAGCGGGAGGCAGAGTGCGGTAGGTGTGTATGTGTAGGTTTGTGTGTGTGTGTGTCTGTAGGGGTGTGTGTGTAGGTCCTTGTCTACGCAGGAGAGCTGGCTGTGTGGGCAGAACTGTAGCTTAAATGATTTAGAACAAGCTTGCAGGCTGAAGCCCTGAGGGATGGGTTTCCTCTGGAATTCCTGCAGCTTGAGAAACTGAGGCCACGGACAAACAGGAAGATTTCCTGTGAGACCAGATGCAGAGATGTTTGTTCTCGGCCCCAGGTCCCTGTTCCCTCGTGTGTGACCCGAGCTCAGGCTTGTTTGCCACCCAGGGTCCCTCACAGCTTTCTCAGTCACACTGCTCTGCTGCGAGCCTGTGGCCTGGTCAGGGGCTGGTTCTGTGCAAGGTGGCGTGGTGAGGGGCAGCTTCAGCCAGCAGTGGCGGCAGATTCAGTTTTTCAGCCTGGAGTCCCGGGCTCCTCCTGCCTCAGTCCCCAGCACTGGCCTTACCCTATGTGCTGCCTCACCTGGCTGTTTACTACGCATGCGCATGCGCTGGGGCTCTGAACTCAGGCCCCTATGTTTGTACAGCAAACTCTTTATTGACGGAGCCCTCCCGTCTGGTGTCTGGAGACCCTGTCTAGCTCTTTGGAGTGTGGGAGCACTGTTGCCGAGCACCAGACACTGTCTCTTACTACTTCACCATTTTGTACTTCTAAGCCTCATGTTTGCTAAAGTTTATTTGTACCCTGCAGGTCCGTGTTCCTGGTGCTCCGGGAGTCATCCACAGACGTGTGCAAAATGGGAGGTTTTGCCTTGCCGCTGTGTACATTCCCCTCTGAGACTTAGCACGCTCCGGTTCTGCCTTGTCCGTCTGGACACATCTGTCTTTCCTGGAGTGTGTTTATTGTGCTGTGGCTTTAATTTATTTTTAATTTTTTAATCAGCTAGATACAAGCTAGGGTCTTCTGGGGAGAGGGGACCTCAGTTGAGAAAATGCCTCCATCCCATTGGCTTATAGGTAAGTCTGTATGGCACTTTCTTGATTAATAATGGGTGTGGGAGGGCCCAGCCCACTGTGGGTGACGCCGTCACTGGACACAGTGTCCTGGGTTGTATAAAAAGATGAAGCTGAGCAAGCCAGGGGGGGCAATCACATAAGCATCCTCTGTGATCTCTGCTTCAGCTCCTGTCCTGATTTCTACGTCTTGATGGACTTTAAGCTGTACGCTGAAACAAACCCTTTCCTCCTCCTCAGTTTGGATGATGTTTTATCACAGCAACAGGAAAAGTTGGGATTCTTTATTTATTTGGCAGAGTCTCCTGTAGCCTAGGCTTGTCCCAAACTTGCTGTGCTGCCAAGGACGACCTTGAACTCCCCACCCACCTGCCTCCCCTCCCCCAATGCTGGGATTACAGGTGTGCTCCCCTAAGCCTGGAGACCAAAGCCAGGGACTCATGTGTGCCAGGCAGCGCTCCACCAGCTGAGCAGCGTCCCCAGCCTCCAGCGGCCCGCTAACACACCACATGCCTTTTTTGGGTAGGTGATTTTACTTTGGAGAACAGCTCCAAGTGTGGCCCAGGAAAGCTGGCTGTGTTCTGAGCAGTGGGATGCTAGGCACCTAGAGAGAGAGCAGCAGCATTGAGCTTTGGCGTACATTCTGAACAGAGAGCCTCCCAGCAGAAACCCATTAATTAAGATTGGGCTTTGACTACTGATGCAGAATGACATGACTAGAGACTGACAGGAAGCCGGCCCTCTGCCTTCCCTGGAGAGCAGTGGTTCAGAATTTACTAACTGCATGTTTGCACCAACTTAATGCATCATGCCATAAGTAATGAGAACAGATTGTACACACCACACACACACACACACACTCACACACACACTCATCTTACAGAACAGGCTCCAGAAGTCAATGCCTTTTGTAAAGGGCGTGAGCTCCTGTTCTTGCCTTATTTTTCCATCTCGGAATTGTGGGATGTGCAGTTCACCCTCTTGTATGAAGTCTGAGAGCAGTCCTGGGTACGTTTTTAAATAGCACCTGTTCACAAATGGACACTTACTGTCTGCTGAGAGAGGCTCTGAGGTAAAGAGCAAAACCGGGCCTTACATGGCGCACACACTGTTCAGCCTGCGAGGCTGCTGGCGGAGTCTAGTTGCTGTTGAAGCAGGAGGCTTTGTGTAAGAGAAATACAGCAGTCAGTCAGTGTCCTACGGGGACGGGAGCAAGCTTGAGGTCAGGGCTTACTAGTACCATGGTAACTAAGGTACATTGTAAACGGAGAGGTACACTAGAATCTTTAACATGCTAGTTAAATAAATGGCTTCCTACGTCCAGATACCCTGATCAGTCTCCAGAGCTTTGCAAGTGACTTCCAACACAGACACAGCAAGAGCCTCTGCTTTTGGGAATTCAGGACACAGGCCATCAAGTCTTCCTGGAACCTAGTTTTACAGCTGAGTCTCGGCTGGTACCCTGCGCATCTTTGGCATTTTTCGGACTCCTCTTCCTGGGCGGCTCATCAACAGGGCAGGTGTGGGACAAGCTCAGAGATGTTGATTGCTGCTGCTTTTGTTTTCCTTTCTGAGTTGACGTTTGATTAGAAAAGGATGTTGAAATGGGGCTGGAAAACAGAATTCTGCTTTGAACCTAGGTCCTCTGTAGTAGCAGCGAGTGCTTTTGATCAGCAAGCCCAGCCCTAAATTTCAGTTTTAAATGCATAAAAGCTGGCAGCCTGGAGATAGCCAGGTGAAAGGGCTAGCAACTGTCCGTGACTCATGGCGCCTCTTTATCCTTCCTTCATCCATGAGATGTTAGGTTCCCTTGTGTGGGTATTTTCAACTCGGGCCACTTCCTTTCAAGCATGGGTGAGCTGAAAGGACCAGGTGAGCCTGAGGTCATAAGCCCATCACTGCCTTGGCGTGGCATGCCTGTATAGTGTTCACAGGCCCAGGCTAGGGTATGCGAGAGGGGCAGAGACCCAGGGAGGAATCCTCCTGGCCTGGCTATGCTCAGAGAGCTCCAGCTGTGCCTGAGGTGACAGAGGCTGCTGATGGGGCCACTGGATTGGGCTTTCCTCTATCAAGGCTTTTAGCACCCACTAAAGCTCAGGACAGTTGGCTATGCTAGTGTTCTGTCAGTTGGTTTCTGGTGGAAATGACCCAATTAACACACGTTTCCATCTTCAAAGAAGGGAGATAAAAGTCGCCATGTGGACACTGGGGTGGGGGAAACTGCTGTGGCTGCCACTGTGCAGTGAATTTTTGTCTTTGCCTCTTGACATCTACAGCTCCAGACCCCTGTCATGGACAGGTCCATCCCTCTGACTCCAGATGCAGCTTCCTGCCATGGAAATTCTCACCCCAGCCAGATGGTGGCCGTCCAGGCTTGCCTGTCCTTCTGGACTCCTGTGTTCTGGGTGCTAATGCTTTCAGGACAGACAGCCCTCTTACAGTGACTACAGAGCCTGGTTGGCCTTCCAGACTTTTTTGGGTTTTAAAAATAACCATCCCTGTACCTCACAGTCTAGTTTGACATTGACAAGACTCAGCTGAGAAAGAGAAGTTTTGGTTTCTTTGAGACAGGGTCTCGCTACGTAGCTCAGGCTGGTCTTGAACTTGGGATCCTCCCTGCTCACCCTCCGTGTGTTGCAATGATGGGTGTGCACGATTGTGTCTGTCAGGGTTAGAGACTGGGGTCTCTTCACAACAATAGAAACCCTAACTAACGCACTGGGGGATGCACTGGCTTTGTCTGTTCAAAAAGAGGGCTTGCACTACCCACCCCTTCTGTGTTGTTTAGTATTTATGAAGTGAAGTAAGTGTAGAACTAACATTTAGGGCCTTGGTTCTGCCCCAGTGGGAACTTTGAGCCTTGTCCGGTTGTCTTTCCCTCGTCACGGGTTCCAGATCAGTATCTCTTACCTACTGGTCCCCTTCTGTTCTCTTGGGCTCTGGAGTAGCTCACAAAACTGCAGAATGGTTGTCCAGTATTGGAAGGGAATAAGTAGCTCTATTGTTTATTCGTCACCTGGCTTAGGGTAGCTTGATTTCCTGGATTTCAAGCTCTGGCTTCCCCCCCTTTCCTGGTGAGTGATGTGTGTGTGTGTGTGTGTGTGTGTGTGTGTGTGTGTGCCTGTTTGTATGTGTGTGTGCAGTGCACGTGTGTTGGCCCTGGGTTTCCTTGGCACTCTGAACTTCACTTCCTGAGACAGGGCCTCTCGGTGCCCCTGTGCCTCATCCATTTGACGAGGCTGGCTGTCCAACGGACATGGGGATCCTGTTGTCTCCATTCCCTCACTCTTAGTGTTGTGGTTATAGATTCTGCAAGTACAGCTTTTACGTGGATGGTAGAGAGCCAAACTCAAGACCTTATGTTCGCACAGCAAGCCATCTTCTTAGTCCTTCTGGAGACTTTTGTGGGCTCCTTCCTAGCCATTTCCTGGGCTCAGATGCACCCAACTGGGATGTGGACAATTTTGACACTGGTCCATCCTTAAGTAGAAGGTTTAGAATGATGGACATGGCCCAATAGGTAGGGTGGTTGCCATAGAAACCTGACAGCCTGAGCCAGAGTCTCCAGAGCCCAGATGAAAATCAGACATAGTAGCATGTCTAAAATCCCAGCCCATTCCTTCCAGAACATGGGAAGCAGAGGCAGGAAAACTGCCAGAAGCTCATGGGCCAGCTATGCTGGCATCGCAGCAGTGAACGAGAGAGACCCTGCCTCAAAGTGGACAGTGAGGGTTGCCCTCTGACCTTCACAGATGCTCTGTGAAGGCATGATGTGCCTACATTCACACTCTCATACATGAACACACACACACACACACACACACACACACACACAATGAGACTTTCTCCCCACTTTTTTGCACAATTAATTCAACTCAAATGCACAGTTCTTAAAGTGAGCTTTGTGGGTGACAGTGTCACAGGGTCAAAAGGTTGGACGCACCTGGTGGCTGTTGCTGTCCTGGGACCAGCCTTCTACTTGTTGCGCTTTTGACAACTCAGTGTGTCTAGAAACAGAGGTATCGGGGTCCATGTGGCTAGCATGGGGCCTCTCGTGCGAGTGTGACGAGGAAGAGAGCTTGCAGGAACAAGGGGCAGACCCCCTCGTTCTTTCCAGGCTGTGCGGGACACACAAAGAGAAGCAGCCTGGCTTTCACGCGGAGTTGGGGAGTGAGTTTAACAGAGGGCACGTGAACTTGTAACCTCCATGCCACAGCTGGGATCGCCAACGGAAATAACTCGAAACTTCTTTATTTCAGGTCATGGGAGAGACAATAGGTGTAGCAGGCACACTAAAGTCAGGTTGAAGTCACTTTCTCCCCATCAGGGACGGTCTCTGGGTCAGCGTGGTCTGCGTTCACTCGCTCAGCTGGCAGAGCAGTGCGGATCCCTTGGCGATCCAGTAATCACTGGGCCGCTTGGAGGGTAAGAGGACAGTCACCACGAAGTTGGTTGAATGACCTAAGAAAGGATACAGGGCGGGGTTGGTGGGAGTGGGTGGGGTGGGGTAAGGGCAGGGGTGGGGGAGAAGAGCTGTCATTTAAAGTGTAACCTCTGGATTAACAGAGATGAGATACCCAGTCAAGAGACTCTAGTTCCCGTCCTGACGGGACCTGAAGATGCCGGTACAGCCCTCCGAAGGTCCCAGTCTCATGCTACACAGACAGACTTTAGAAACAGGTTGTTTAGGGCCCGCCTGCCTTAGACCTTGTAACTTGACGAGCATGTTTCAGGTTCTCTGTAGTCTGAATGTAGGAGCGTTAGGCGGGGATTAAGGCCTGACGTTTCAGTGGGATTTATCTATCTAATCGTAGATAGGTCTGGAAGGATCTTGGGGCCCTGAAATGAATTGGCATAGTGCCAGGCGTTCCATAGAAAAGGTCACTCTTAGTATTCTTTCCATTATGTGGCTGTCTCAGGCGTATGGAGAAGACACTACTGTGCTCGGACGGGAACCGCTCGTTTTTGGCACTGCTTTCCCAGGCGCCGTCTTTCCCAGGGAACTGCTGTACCCCGCAGAGGGTGCCCTACCTCCTCCTTGCTTTTGTGTCCCATTGAACATCAGGTTTTCCAGCGTGACAGCCATGTTCAGTGCAGCCAATTTAGGCATATTCCAATGTATTTGCTGGTTTTATGCAGTTCAGAAATGTGTTCACGGCCTAAGCGCCCCATGTTAGGTCACGTTTCCCTTCCGCATTCTTCTTTGGGTGCCGGTGTACTTCCTCCCAGGCAATCGGTGCCTGGGCACATGAGGGCCTCCCTAGGTCTGGGGAAGGACTTGGGCATAAGCTAACCCTCACAGCGACTGTCTGGTTAGGCAGAATCAGTTCTCTGGTGGCCAGAAATGCATTTAGCTGCCGTCCCAAAGCCATTCTCTCTAAACCCTGCCACTGTTTCCTGAGGGCTTCAGTACAGTACGCTCTGCGATGACTCAGAGTTAGACAATAACCATCTCCAACGGTAGATGATGGGGATAGACGAGTGCGTGCGCGCGCACGCGTGTGTGTGTGTGTGTGCGTGTGCGCGTGCGTGCGTGCGTGTGCATGTGCGTGCGTGCGCGTGTGTGTGCGTGTGCGCGTGCGTGCGTGCGTGTGCATGTGTGTGTGTGTGTGTCTCGTGTCACACATCTGCTTGGAGTGGACTCCTGAGGGCTGATGTCGGGGTCCTGTGCTTCTGACAGAACGGGATGGTTACAGCAAGCACACAGATGCTGTCCTGGGACGGTGGATGAAGAAAGCAAAGGCGGGCTGCTCAGGCAGAGGGGAGGGGGCGCCTGGAAGTTAAGTCAGCTGAATGTGTGTAAGAAAAGAATGTAGGCGCGCAGGAGAAACAGCTCCGCGGTTAACAGTAATATGAGCACCGACGTCAGGCAGCCTGCAGCCACCTGTAACTCCAGCTCCAAGGGACCTGAGGCCCTCTTCTGGCCCCTGTGGGTATGTGCACTCCCGTGTACATACTATTGTCCACCCCACCACCCCAAATACACATGATTAAGAGCAAATCACAGTCTGGAATGTGGTGGTTCATGTCTGTCCCCAGCACTAGGCAGGTGGATCTCTATGAACTGGAGGCCTGCCCTGCCCTGCCCTGCCCTGCCCTGCCCTGCCCTGCCCTGCCCTGCCCTGCCCTGCCCTGCCCTGCCCTGTCCAAGCTGTCTTACATAGTGAGACCGTGTCTCAAGATGAATGAATGAATAAAAAAGGAAGAAAAGGGTCTGACGGTCAGGGTGCTTGGACAGACGGATTATATGGGTGTTAGAACCACAGAGCCTGCTTACAGAAAGCTGCTGTCTGCAGGCAGGGGCCAGGGCCTGAGCCAGCTCTGAGTTGGGTGGGGATCCCTTAGTGAAGAGACACGATTTACAGCTGAGACGAATTCTAGTCTCCCTTACATCAGGAACCCGCCTGCTTTCATCCTTTTTAATGCTGCTACAGCTGACAAGAAACCCGGGCAACCATCCGTGCAGCTTAGTTTCAAGACAGCATCACCGTGCCGTTCTGTAACATTGAGAAGACGTTGGAGTGCGCTGATTGGTTAACTAGGTTCACCGCTCACGTTAGCGCATACTCGGTTTTCCGCTTGGTGTGTTAATGCAGATGTAAACACCCCTTTTGTATCTATCTCATCCTGTGCACTCCCACACGTCTCCTGGATTGTTTTGAAGCAAATGTGAGGTGACCATTTCTGCCGCACGTCCTCTAGCGTGTGCCTGTCACTAGGAAGCATGCTTACATCGATTGGCGTTTTAGGAGACGAGCAGACACTGGCAATTATCACAGCCCTTTCGGTAGGAGTTAAGCATTTTAAAATTGGTGGTTGAGCCTCGGGTGTCCACCAGTGATGTGACTTAAATTGGTGGTTGAGCCTCGGGTGTCCACCAGTGATGTGACTTAAAGCGTTCACTTTTATGGATGCGTGTATGTATCTGCGTGTGAGTATGTGCCTGTCGGCCAGAAGAGGGCATCGAAGGCCCGGCAGCAAGAGTGACAGGTTGTCCCCCTGCTGTGGCTTCCAGGGCCTCTTCAAGAGCAGCCATTGCCCTTCACTACTGAGCCATCTCCCCAGCGCTAATTCAAACGTTTGTCCCTGATGTTAGGCTAAATCCGGGAGGACCACTTTCTCCAGCACCATGTATGAACATTTTCTCCGTTCCTGAACAACTTTCAATGGTACTGCCGTCATTCCCGGTTCCCACTGTTGCTCTGGCTCTCCATTCGACGCTGATGGGTTTGCCCAGCCCTGTGGTGGTGGGGCGCTGTTGTAGCCACTGCGGTTGGATATGTTAGAAACAGACCCTCTGTCTTACTCTATTCAGAGGAAGTGTTGCTATTTTCTGTTTTCATTTCACACAAGCATCAGAAGAGTTAGCTCCTTCGACGGTTATATGAGACTATTTTAAGTTCGGAGATTAGTTTGGGAGGGGGTTGGGATCCTGGTAACATCCACCCTCCCCACTTACGGACATGACTCAGCTCCGCCACCTATTGTGGTTCTGCTGTGTGGGCCTCAGGAGCCACGCACTACCTTGCTCTCCTTGTTGGCTTTGCTCCTAATCTGACCAACTGCGTTCTGGGTGCAGCCAGACCCTTCCTTTCCACTTGTCTTTGATGGAACACGGGGCCTCTGTTAACAGTTCCTTTGGTTGTTGGGAGAGAGGGTCTAACTGTGTAGCCCTGGCTGGCCTGGGACTTATCTAGTTCAGGCTGACTTTTAATTCACGGAAATCCACCTGCCCCGCCTCCTGAAAGCTGTGGTTAAAGGTGTGTGCTGCCATGATGGCTGAATTCTGTTCAGTCCTTAACATTTTGTCAGCGTTGGGCACTGAACTCAGGGCCTCAAACAGGCTGAACGAGTGCTCGCTACCAAGAATCCTGCTGGTTGTTATGTAGCGGTTGTTCTTACTACCATTTGTAGTAGATCCTTTTCTGTACATTCTTTGGGGTTTTCCATGTGAGCACTTGTACAGGCAAATGATTTTGTTTCTTCTTTTCAAATCCACGTTCTCATTTCATGTTCTTATTGGTTTGGCTGAGGCTTTCTGGATAGTGCTGAGGTGCAGTGAGCGGCTGGGCGTTTGGTGGTTGCTGTAATCAATGGTGTTGGCTGCACCTTAATCACTGAGTAGATACCGCCATCGTCTCCAGGTGGATGTGAGCTAGCGCCAGAGGCCGCAGAACCTCTGTTGTGAGGTCGGATTGGCTTTCTACGCTTCCAACAGCCTCCCAGAGTGGCACGGTGAGCGCTGAAAGTTAGTTCATCGCGTGCCTGAGGCTAACTTCCTGTCATCTCAGAACTCCTCTATTATTATGATTTACATTACAGTGCAGAAAGGATTTAAAGATATGGTCCCTTGGTCCTGGTTAGTCTTCATTTTCAACTTGACATGGCCTAGAGGCACCCGACAGCAAAGTCCCTAGTGGGGGAAATGCCTCGATAAGATTGGCCTGTCGGGGTGTCAGTGGGGATTATCTGGATGACCAACCCACCCTGGGCCGTGCTAAGCCTAGGCTGGTGGTCCTGGGCTGTATAAGAGAGCTAGCTAAATATAAGCCTGTGACCAAGCCAGCAAGCAGCCTTCTTCCATGATTCCTGCTTCCGGTTCCTACCTTCACTTCCTGCCCTGCCCTCCCACAATGGTAAGACTGTGACCTGGAAGTATAAGCCAAATAAAGCCTTTCCTCCCCTAAGTGGCTTTGGGATAGAGTGTTTGATTTAAGTAACTCAAAATGAACTAGCACACCATCCCTAAAGTAAGGCAGCTCATAAGTTTTGTGTCCGATATTGTCACCCAAAAATTCATATTCATATCCAGGGAGACGGCAGGTGTAAGGTGCCCTGACAAGTCGCCCTTTTCTGGGTAACTGCTGGTTTGAATAGATATGACTTCCATAGACTCATGTGTTTGAATGCTTGGCCCACAGGGAGTGGCGCTGTTGGGAGGCGTGGCCTTGTTGGGGGAAGCGTGTCTCTGTGCAGGTAGGCTTTGGTGTCTCATATGCTCAAGCTATGCGTGGTGTGGGATACAGTTCACTTCCTGTTGCTTGCAGAACTCTCAGCTATCTCTCTAACGCCATGTATGCCTGCATGCTGCCTTGCTTCCTGCCATGATGAAAACGAGCTAAACTTCTCAACTGTAAGCCAGCCCCAATTAAATACTTTCCTTTATGAAAGTTGCCATGGGCGTGGTATCTCTTAGCAGCAATAGAAACTCAAATTAAGACAGTGACTATCATTAGGATAAGGGATTCCCCTGACCTGTCCAGTAATTTCTTAAGAATTTTCATCATGAATCTGTGCACAATTTGCTCAGGCAGTTTTTGCTGTATGCTGGAGACTGCCCTGGACACTGCAAATAATCATGAGTGTCTTCCCACTACCATTTTAAAAAGCGTCCCTCCCTCCCACTTGATGAGATTTCTGAGGTCAAGGACACAGCATTCCTTTAGTTTTAGGGAACCACCAGCTGCTACTCTGCAAACATTCCCTCTCCCGCATTCTTACTTTCTCTTACACTGCCTACTAGATAAACACAGAGAATTACAGCACCACACTGTGCTGTGTTTTGAGGGGTTTTCTCAGTGTATCTTAAGCAGCCTTTTTCTTTTTGAAAAAGTTATTGTTCTTTTTAAAGAAGTTACACTTATGTGCGTGCATGTGTGTGCGTGCATGTGTGTGTGTGTGTGTGTGTGTGTGCGCGCGTCGCCCATCTGAAACATGGCTCAGGTGTGGGGAGTCAGAGGACAACCTGTGGGATTCAGTTCTCTCCTTCTATCATGTGGGTCTTGGGGACCAAACTCAGGTTGTCAGGCTTGGTGAAAAGAGCCTTTGTCCATGAGCCATCTCTCCAGCCCTACGTACACATCAAAGGACATGCTCACCCGTGGTGGAAAGTGTTCCTGCTCGGGCTCCGGTTTTGTAGAGCGGGGAGTGGTAGAGTGTTTGGATTGGCTCATAGTTTTGCTGTGGCTCAAAATGAACTACCGGCAGCATGGGGTTCATCTGTCCTGGCAATGCGTCTTCTATGACCATCTCCTTGTCGTCCCACCGGGAGGCATCCATGAACATCCCATGAACAAGAACGCCGTCTTCAGGGGAGGGCAACTGAAAGATACTCGGAAGTTCAGGGGTGAGCACGGGGAAGGGGTTAACCGTTAGAGTCACCGCCCGTGGTCCACCTCTTCAACAAGTACCCCTAAAAACAGTGGTCTGTATTACCGCATTTTAGAAGGGGACACCCTCAGCTGAGGGGTAGGTCACCCTGGCCCTCCGTTTGGTACTGAATTTGATGCTGCCCACACCCTACTAGGATGCAGGATGGGGGGGATGCTCCTGGGAAACCCGATTATGTCGACTTTAGACCATCTGACCTTATGAGCAATGACTTTACTTTCCCTCTTGAGAAGCAGAGGGAGGTAAGGGCTGAATTACCGTGTAATTCTCATCAAGGCCCCCGGAGGATCTGGGTGCCCTTCTAGAAGACAGGTTATATATCGGCGATACTATTCGAAGAGCACAAGACCATCAAGACGGCTCCCCCAGCACACCAGTTATTTACTGTGGTTATAGTTAGAAGGGGCGCGTCAGTTCTGCCAGGAGGGGGCCGCGTGGCTGCTCTGGACACAGTCTTTACTGTGACAGTGGATTATTGCCAGTGAACTTTGTGTTGGCTATGTGACATGGGACACTTCATTCTTTGAGTCCTGTCACCAGCCCCATTTTATAGGTGGGAACACCCAAGCTCAGACACGAGAGCAATTGTTTCTGCACGTGTGGCTGGTGAAGGGTAGAACCAGGATTCAAACTCCAGTTTGTTTCGTCCTGAAATCTGTCTTGAACGCCTTATTGCCCTGCCTCTGTAAGAGCAGGCCATTGCCGTGTGAACCCAAACAGTATAGACTCATGCAGAGAAGCACGTAGGTTGCACTGTGCTGGGAAGCTCCCGTCCAGCTGCTGCTGAGGAGCTGGCCTTAGGGTGTGAGTGGCGCCCTCGGCTCCCACTCCTGTGAAAGTGGCGGAGGGGCAGGGAGGCTGGCGGAACTGTCCCCTGACAGTGGGAGGGAGGCTGGCCATGTAGTCGGGTGGGCGGTACCTTCAGGTCCATGGGCAGTTCTTCTCCAAAATTAATGTCCTTGGCAGCTTCTATGACCTCGGCTTGGTCTCGGTAGACCGGAATCACGTTATACTTGAAACTCAGCTCATCTATAGGCAAATTATATTTCCGAGCGTGGTTCTGAAGAGTTCCTGAAAGCAGGAAAAAGGGGGTCCTGTGAAGCACGTTGCTGTTCCACACATACGTGGTCGTCCCTTTCACCCAGGCCGTGCTAGCATCAGGGAGATTCATTTCCACAGAAACCCTTATGGGGCCCGGTGGGAGGACTCGGCAGGTGAAGGCACTTGCTGCCCAGCCTGACGGCCTGAGTTTGATCTCCAGAACCTACGCTGTGGAAGGAGAGAGCCAACTCCTGCAAGTTGTCCCTGGCCTCCACATCTGACTTGTGGTGTGCATGCCTTTTCTCCAAACAAACAAACACACAAACAAACACACAAACAAACAAACACACAAACAAACGTAAGGAAAAATAAAAAGAAACTCAAGCCATTAGCACTCTACATGGGATTAGTTCACAGAGCATAGGAGACTGGACCATGCTGGGATGGGGTGACTAGGGACCTTGGTGAAGGGGAGAGGAAGGCGCTGGAGGTTAGGAAGGCTCAGCGGTTAGGGCTCAAGGTTAGATGGCTCAGCGGTTAGGGCTCAGGGTTAGATGGCTCAGCGGTTAGGGCTCAGGGTGAAGGGCAGTTGTTACTCTTGCAGAGGCCGGAGTTCAGTGTTCAGCTCCCAGTGTCTACACCAGGCAGCTCACAACCACCTCTCTAGCTCCAGAGCTAGGGGAATTCAACAGCCTCTCCTGGCCTCCACATAATGAGACTGTCCCAAAAAACAGACAGACAGACAGACAGACAGACAAACAAACAACAACAACAACAAAGCAACCAACCAAACCAGCAAACAAAAACAAAAACCCAACCCCGCAAAAAGAACAAAAACCAAGAAAACAACAACAACAATAAAAACACCAAGAAAACCCAAACTAAAAACAAACGAACGAACAACCCAGAAAGAAAGGGTGGGCGAGACTAAGATTCAAGGGTCTTTCTTGCCACGAGAGAAACCAGGGAGAAAGGTCTAGGGCAAGCCTCCCTGACTTCCGGATTGTTTCCAGCTTGCTTCTATGGGCTGTCCGGCAGGGAGTAGGGATGAGACAGATTGAGGATTGGGTGTTCAGAGCCCCACGGTCGGGGACGCTCTGGGACTCTGCAGCCAAATCCAGTAGGGCCGATGAAGGGATATCAAGAGTATTGTTTTAGGCTGCGGATGTTGCTCATAAGGTAAAGTGCGTGCACAAATCTCTGGGTTCAATTCCCAGCACTGTCTTAGAACTGGGGTAAGGTGGCCTTATGCAGGTAATCCCAGAATTCTGGCGGTGGAGGCGGTAGGATCAGACACTCAAGGTCATCCTTGACTGTACAATGAGGTCAAGGCCGCGTGGGCCTCAGGAGACCCTGTCTTAAAACAGAAAGCGTCTTTTAGAGAGAGGAGGCTGCTTAGAGCTGGGGCCTGTGCAGGGGGACAGCAGCTGAAGCTCTGGAAGGAGGATGCAGGGTGAGAGGGTGCGTCACATGGAGCATTAACCAATATTTTAGCCTACATCAAACCCAGGCATAGATAACCCGAGAGGGGCAAGGATTAGTTTACCAGGGAGCACTTATTCCCCCCCACCCTGTGATGGAGGAAGAGTAATCCTAGATTGTCCTAGATCAGCAGGGTCAGTCAGGCCATCAGCAGCCTCACTGTCCCCCACCCCCTAGAAACCCTGTACGTGCAACAAGCCGCAACCTTTCCCTCGACACTTTCTTAGGGGAGGCATTGTACCTGTGAGAAATCCTTGAGGGAAGAAGAACCCGGAAATCCAGAAGGACTTGGGCTGCCCTCTTTTGAGCCACAGCTAAGGGAGAGACATGATTTCATGAGCTGTGTTGGGAGGGGAGGGTGGCGTCTAATCGAATCCCGACTTACCCCTTGCCCTAGTATTACTTACTGCTGGTCCGCCCCCCTTGTCACCTACCAGCCTTGACTACCAACCTGGAGCCACAGGGGACAAGAGGCGGGGGCAGTCAAGGCACGTTTGGCCGTGTGTGGCCATGCCGTGTTTTGCATCTTGGAGTGGGGCCACGCACTGAGCTAAAACTGCAAGAATGGCCTGAGGTCGAAGACCAATGTATGGATAAGAGCCTCGGGAGGATGGCGTTATAATCTACTTAAGACTTTCAAAGAGAAGCCGCACTGGAAGGCTCCGTCCCTCTGGAACAGTTGTTGCTCAGAACTGCCTCAGGAGTTTAGGGCCAGCCATGCCGTCAAACCCCTCAGGCCCCTCAAACCCACGCAGGCGGCACCTCCCGTACATCCACGAATGCAGTTCTCAGGATAAGGTCTTTGACCCACGATCCCAGCGGCTTCAGGGATGGGTAGGCTGTGTTAGACCAGAGAGAGGGGACCTGGTTGTTGAGGAAACTCTGGTACACTTTTTCCATTTCTTCAGACATCACCACGAGCCCAGCAATGGCTTTGTTGAGTGTCTCTAGAGAAACCTGAGGACAGAAGAGGTCGGTGCCCATTATCACCTATAATTAGTTAGAGGCCTAATTATCGGGGGTTGGGGGTGGGGGGATGGGGGGGTGGACAACGGCCGGCTTTCACAGTGCGTATGTGTGGTGTGTGACTGAGCACGGCCGGCTTTCACAGTTCGTATGTGTGGTGTGTGACTGAGCATGGGCGCATGCACGCATGTGGCAAGAGACAACCGCAGGTGTCACTTCTCCGGCATCGTCTTTACCTTTAAAAAGATGAAATCTGTTTATTTTAGTACTTTTTGTGTTTAAGTGATTTGCCTGTGCATATGTATGTGTGCCACATGTGTGGCCGTGGAGGCTAGAAAAGGGCGTCTGATTCCCTGGGACTGATGTCACAGTGGTTGTGAGCTACCAAGTGGGTGCTGGGAATTGAACCCAGCTCCTCTGTTAGAACAAACATTGCTCTTAACTGCTGAGCTGTACCTCTTTAGCCCTGTCTGCTTTTTTTTTTTTTTTTTTTTGACAAGGTTTCTCACTGGCCTAGAACTTACCAAGCAGGCTAAACCGCTGACCAAAATCCCCCAAGGACCCACTTTACTTTCTTTCCCAGAGAGGGGATTACACATGCATGCCATGCCCGAGGCTTTTTTGTTTCTCACGTGGCTTCTGGGGCTTGAACTTAGGTCATTGTGCTGGTACTGACTGAACTGTTTCCTCAGCCCCAGCTCACTCTTAACTGAGAGTTGAGGTTCTGGAAAATTTCAAGTGAGTTGACAGTAATTCTAATGATTTATTATTTTTACTTATTTTATTTCTATTTTACGTGCATTGGTGTTTTGCCTGCGAGTACGTCTGTGTGGGAGTGTTCGATCCCCTGAAGGTGGAGCTACAGTCAGTTGTGAATTGCCGTGTGGGTGCTGGGAATTGAACCCAGCTCCTCTGGAAGAACAGCCCGTGCTCTTGACCACTGAGCCGTCTCTCCAGCCCCCAACAGTAATTCTAAAGATGTAAGGCAGGCCACTGAGGAACTTGAGGGTTTGTAATGACACACATTCACACAGCCACTGCTAGAATAAGGGAATACCGATTCAACCGTACACGGCCTGGGTCTGAGGAGTCAGGACAGCCAAACACAAGCTTAGAAAAGACAGGACGAAGACTCCAAGCACACTCCTATTCTTGTATCAATCTCTACCCGGTAGCAATAATGGAGGTAAGCCTTCATACGTGTATTAACTTCAGCAGATTGTTGAACCGGTCCACTTCCTGTCCAAGGACGGTGGTCAGAGAGTCCAGGCGGCCTTGAGGGTCTTTGACAAACAGGCTGTCGGAAGCTCCCTCCATTCTTAGGACTTCTGAAACACAACAGTTGGCTTCTCAGACCACACGTCCTTGATTCCCGTCCCCGTAACCCTGCGGCCGCCATGCGCTTCTCCTTTAAGTTTTATTTATTATTGTTGTGTTTTCATGTGATATGTGACACAGGCGCAGCCGTGCCTGCCGTGCCGTGCCATGGGGGTCAAAGGGCGACTCTGAGGAGTCAGGGCTCTTCTGTCTCCACTTCTTGTGGGTTCTGGGGAGTGAGCAGAGGCCCTTGGACATGCGGGAGGGACGCTTTATCCGCTGAGCCTTCTCACGAGGCTTGGCTTCTTGTCACATATTTATTTTTTTCTCTAAAGCTAATTTCTCTCATTACTTAAGGCAAGGGTTTAAATTTGACAACCTTTTTTTTTTTTTTAATCCACCTGTGTTTTGATCATCCACCTGTGTTTACAGAGAAGTAGTAACAAAATAATAAGGCTTAAATTAAGGAAAATCATGGAAAAATATGCACCTATCACAGAGTCCCAGAGTCCCAGAGAGAGAGAGAGAGAGAGAGAGAGAGAGAGAGAGAGAGAGAGAGAGAGAGAGAGAGAGAGAGAGAGAGAGAGAGAGAGAGAGAGAGAGGGGGGGGGTGCAGTATTTCTCCTCTTGTCATGGTGGCATTCACCTACTGTGCGAGTCTGAATATTGGCTTGGACACGCGCACCAGAGGCACTGACTGGGATAGTGTGGAAAGAAGCATACGTGTACCCACGTAAAGGGCTGCACGCTCCCTTTCTGGGTAACCGTGGGGGAGGGACTGAGGGGGGGAGCAAGCGAAGCAGAAGCCAGTGGGACTGCGTGGGATCTGCAGGTCCCCGTGAGGGGGTGCTGTGGTCAGAGGTGCGCCAGGGAGGTGCAAGGAAACACATTTGGGGTTGGGAGATGGGTCAGTGGGTGATGGTGCCTGCCGCTAAACCCTTAACTCCAGGTCAATCCCCAAGCCCCACCCAAGCCCCACCCAGTTAAAGGGAGAGAGCTCACTCCTACAAGTCGGCCTCTGACTTTACACAAAACACATCTGCTTTGGCAGAATGAGAGGCAGAGCTCGGAACACCTTGGTGGCAAATGCTATCCGCCCAGGTGATGGCTTAGTCGACAAGTGACAATCCAGAGACCAGGGGGCCAGGGACCCAGTCCCCCGACCTCCACGCTGCCCTTGGAATATGAGTGCTTACGTCCCCATCTCCCCTGTAGACTGCAGTGTTTCCAGGAGAGGAAGGGGAGGAGTGGGAGACAGAGACCCGGAGACTTGAGTTTGTCCCGAGTTACTGAGCATCACTCGCAGGCTGGAGTCAACCTGGAGGGAGAATGATGTGTCCTTCCTACCCCAGTCCTACAAAACGGAGACCAGATGAGCCGTGTGGGCTAGGACGAAGGAGGGATTGTGTTCTCCTTGAATGTCTGAGGCTAATGTGAGCAGATAAGGGGTTCTTAAGATACTCCACACACATACACACACACACACACACACACACACACACACACACACACACACACACACACACACGCTGAATTTCTTCCTAAGCACTCACAGTTTGGCAGCTGGGGGAAGTCACTCAGCAGGGTGTGGGCCAGCCTGATCTCTCTGGACCACAGGACCTTACAGGAGCCTTACTACTCCCCACAAGGGGCATTTCAAGCCCCTAAGATCTTTGGTGGAGCCAATCGGACCTCCTGTTCTTAGCCTCGGCAGATGGTCTGCTTCCCATTTCGCAGGGAAGCATAAGCTCCGAGAAGCATGGAGAAGCCTGCTTCCCATTTCGCAGCGTAAGTGTGAGTTTTACCGAGCACGGAGAGAAAATCTCCCCACCTCAAAGGGAGAGAGCTCGGTCTCTGCTGCCCCTCCCTTTGCATCATTCCTAACCCCCCCCCACATTGTCTGTGTTTAGAAGAAACTGCTCCCTAGTTAGTTTAACTGACAGTTCTCTTCAGCAGCGTTAACAGCCCCCGAGTGTGTTGGGGAGTGACAGGATTATTCCTGGATCACACGGCTCATGGCTCCTTTTCACCTGGAGGCATTTAGAGTACTGTCTTGGGCTCTTTTTCCTCTGTCTCGGTTTTCTTTCTGTTGCTATGGTCACTTCCGACCATGAACTATTGAGCTAGGGATGTAACTACGTTGTCAGTCTCTGGGGGGTGGGAGAGTAGCTCTCGTGGGGTCACCCAGGAAGACTCCATAAATCACCAGCCAGTCAGGTTAAAGTAACACAGCCATTTCTCCCGAACGAACAAAATGCTGAGGTGGGTTCTACAACCGGATTCTAATAAAGCTTTGAGCCATGATGGAAACGGCCCCATCTGTGCTGTCGAAGACACAAGCACTTGAAGTGCTTCGTGGGACAAAGGACTCAGTGTCAAGGTCAACAAGCTGCCACACGTGACCAGCAGCTACTGTCTCGGACGCCACAGGTCCAGAGACCTTAGAATCAGTGCTCAGAGCAAAGGGGCCTGAAGCTGTGTGGGCTGTAGGCCAGGTGGTCCCTCCTGGTCCTTGCGGGTGGGCTGCTGGGGTGCAGCAGATTTCTAGACAGAAACAGGGAACTCCTCGTGAGGCGAGCTCTCCAGGGGAAGGAAATCTATGACTCGGACTAAGCTGCCACATCTGCTTACCATTTAGTTCTCGGAGTTTATTCCTAAAGCTCCCGTTACCGGTGGACTCCAGCAAGCGTTTATTACCTGGAACTCTGGTGCGGATTGAAAACACAAGCTCCTGGACAATTTCATCGTTGCTTTTCCCCTCGCCACCCGAGGAGGATCTTGGCTGCACCTCAAGGATGGTGTTGATGAGGGTGTTGGTCTCCTTGTACTGCAGTGGTGGTAAGAGACAGAACAGGGAAGGTGGGAGTCAAGATGAAGCCTGTTATGTGTATCGTTCACATACGGGAATAAACCAAGCTTTTAAAAACAAAGGTATTAATTCAGACGAGGTTAGAATACAATACAAGGGCTACTCTCTTAACCGAATTATTATTATTATTATTTTACATTAAGAAGATTGTGTGTGCATGTGCACATGTATGCCGTGACGTGTAAGTGGAGGTCAGAGGGCAACTTGTCAGTTCTCCCTTCTGCCTTGCGCGTGTTAGCGATCGAACGCGTGCCATTAGGTTTGATGGCAGCTGCCTTGATGCACTGAGCTGCCGCACCGGCTTGCTCTCAATCAAAGTTTGAGTGTATAGCACCATTGAGCGCATACAGAATGCTGTTTGTCAGATCTCTAGAACTATTCCTTTTTTCCTGACCAAAGCCTAATGCCCACTGATTAGGAAGGAAGTCACCTCACTGAGTCTGCCCAGCACAGACGTAGTCGGTGGCCTTGGTCTACAACCCTAGCTTGGGCTTTCCAAGCTTAGCAACTCATTTTAGCTCCTCCTTTCCTGTCCTCTGTGACACCATGACACTCTGGACACAACATGGGAGTGGGCGTCCCTGAGCTGGGACTGGGAGCTCAGCAGTTTCCACTCCGGCCGGCTTGGCTAACTGTGTCTCTCTGGTGTCTTTGTCCTTTCTCTCCCCACAGGACAGAACGACCTTCCCAGTAGGGCGACAGGCCCAGGGGCCGTGTGGACACAGGCCTGCCTCTTCCACGTCTGTCCACGTCAGTCCTTCAGGAGCTGCAGCGGCGAGTGGCTCTGAGGAGTGCGTGTCAGGCACGGGTCAACAGCCAACAGCACTCAGTGTCCGGCAGAATCTGACGCACGGGGTGGCAGCCTCGGCACCCGGCTGGTTGTCACCCCGCGTTTCTTCGCAGAAACAGTAAGTCCGTTCTCAGAACAACTCTCTTCTCCCTCCTTCAGTCTCAGTTTGGCAGAGCACTGGGTGACAAAGCCAGGCTCAGACAGCAGAGGGGGCTGCTGACACACACCCGGGACCTCAGCTTCGCCCCTTCCTGCCCTGCTCTGTCCTTCACTAGTTTCTATTAAGTATTTATTTAAATATAACTTGCTAAGCATAGGAAGAATGCATGGTTTTTGTGTTCAGACTACACAAAACGCTATTTCATAACGGTCCACTTTGATACAGAGATTTTCTCTAAAGGTAAAGGCAATTTGTGAACAGATAGCAGATGGAAGACCGTTTTCAAATCTTCCTTTTCCTTCCTAAAAACAGTAGGTAAAGGCTCTCTCACAAAAGAAAGTCTCCCAGTGTCTGGAGAAAGGAAGCTCTCTTCCACAGTGATGGTAGGAGAGAAAGCTTGGAAATATCCAGTAGTCTTGCTGTGGGTGGTGGTGCACACCTGTAATCCCAGCACTCGGGAGACAGAGGCAAGAGGATCTCTGTGAATTCGAGGCCTGCTTGCTCTACAGAGTGAGTTCTAGGAAAGCCAGGGTTGTGTAGACAGACTCTGTCTAAAAACCAACTAACCAACAAACCAGCCTCCAATAGTCTTCCCCAGGGAAGAGCACACCTCTACTGAGTGCTCAGCCCTGAAAACACATACCTATAATGTCATACAGACTGAGCAGATTGCATTTATGTATTTAGCAACACACACACACACACACACACACACACACACACACCACTCACACACTCACACACACTCACACACATACTCACACACACTCACACACATACACACACCCACAATAACACACCACAACACTCACACACACTCCCTCACACACACTCTCACACACATACACACATTCACTGACACACACACACATTCACACACACTCACACACTCTCTCTCTCACACACACACTCACACACACCCACACCCACACACATACTCACACACACTCACACACTCTCCTCTCTCTCTCTCACACACACACACACACACACACACACACACACACACACTCTACCACCACCACCAATTAAAGAAAAGAGGTCACGGATTTGGAAGAGATCACGGGGATGGTGCATAAGAGGGCAGAGAGCGGGAAAAGAAGAGGAAATGGCATTATTCTATCATAATCTCAAAGAACAATAACAATAAAAAGGACACAAAGAACCTGTGTCTTGCTCTGACTGCCCTGCACCCTCCGGTCAGAGGTCGGAGTGGAGAAAATAGAAGGTTTAGCCACAAGTGTGTCCTCTTGAAAGCAGAGCAAGGGAAACCATGACACATCATGTTACTGCCCCGCTGAGTGAAGCAATATCATTGTTGGCAAACGTGAAACCAGGCATCAGACTCTTCACGTGCTTTCTGGAGATTCCTGTGTTGTTAGATTTCTTGATACTGAGGTAGACTTCACATTCTTTCTTTTGGTTTTTCGAGACAGCGTTTCTCTGTGTATCCATGCCTGTCCTGGAACTCACTCTGTAGACCAGGCTGGCCTTGAACTCACACAGGCCCACTTGCCTCTGTCTCCTGAGTGCTGGGGTTAAAGGCGTACACCACCACTGCCTGGAGAATTCACCTTCTAAGTTGCATACAGGCAAAAACTTCAGTTGAAAAGAAAAATGATCTCCCTGCCCCAGCCTCTTCAAGGAGAATCTAACCCTTGAGCATTAGAGATGCCTGGAGTCCTCAGAGACAGATGTTTATTTTTCACAAGTGCCTGAGATGGCTCCATGAAGCTGAGCATGTGAGGTCCTCATGTGTGGCGGCCCCCAACAATAAAATGATTTTCATTGCTACTGTTAGGAATCATAATGTAAATACCTGTGTTTTCCGATGGTCTTAGGTGATCCGTGTGAAAGAGGCATTCGACCCTCAAAGGGGGTCATGGCCCAGGTTAGAATCACTGGTTTGGAGTCAGGGCTGTGGTCTGGTACCCAGACTACTTTGAGAGATATTTCCTTGGATATTTACTCACAGGATCTGAACCAAGCGGCTGAGAAGAGACACTTTGGGCATTTAAAACTTTACTGTTCTGATCTAGCCATGGATATCCACAACCTTCATTTAACGGGAGCCAAAGGAGTTCAGTGTGGAGGTAGAAGGGCAGGAAAAGGGAACACAGACACAGACGACAGACAGACAGACAGACAGACACACACACACACACACACACACACACACACACATGCGTCTTAGGATTCGGTAATGACTGTTTTGTTATATTAATTTTTCTTGAGGCCTTGGACATTAGAGATTAGCAGCTTCCTCTTTTCAGAGTATGGAGCCAGAAGGATTCTGGCCACGATGGGAAGCAAAGTCTCATTAAAGACTCCAAAGGCACCAGAATGAATTGAAACCATTGCTGAAAGAAGGCTACTTTTCCCCCGGAAGGCATTGCAGCTCACAGGGCTGTGAGGGCAGGAGCAATACCTTGAGTTTACATAAACAATATACATATGCATTTTAAGTGACATGCCTGGAAAACTAGGTTGGCATTTTCATGCATTCCAAAAATTTCTGGATCATCTATCAAAGGTAGATCTTCAATGTAGTCTTTAAACTCTTGGAGAGTGTCAGCCAAGGGGGAAAAATAGATGCCTGTCAAGAAAAAGCACAGAGGACAAATGTGTATGAATTGGTTCAGCGCTGCCTTGCCTGGTTCTTATTTTAATTAAAAAATTATCTGTGTGCGTCTTCCCATGGGTTTGTACATGTGAGTGCATAGAGTGCATGTGAGTGGGGCCAGAGAGAGGGTGCTGGGGTTCCTGAAGCTGGGGTTACAGGTGATTGTGAGCCACCCAACATGGGTGCTGGGGACAGAATGCATGTTCTCTCCAAGAGCCGCCATGCGCTTAGCCATTCAGCCTTGCTTTAGCCCCATAGTCACATTCATTTTTTCCTGAGGCCTTGAGCGTCAGCGATGAACATCATCGTCTTTTCAGAGTATGGAGCCCAAAAGGGTTGGGCCACTCTTGGAAGTGAGTCTCAGTAGGGGATCCAAATTTATGCTCACATTAGAAACTGTCTTTGTATTGATTTGATAAACAGATTCTAATTCATCAAATCAAAGGCTACATTTGCAAAATGTTGAAATCTAGCGTCACTGCCCTTTCCCTAACGATGGCAAGACATACAGTTGACCTGAAGCAGTGTCCAGCAACTTAAACGTAGGAGCTTTTGTGAGCTTGCACTTTGGTAATCAGATTCCTTCCGCCAAGGAACTGACATCCAACGCCATTGATCTGCTTCCTGTCTGACCCCAAATGAGTTACCTCCAATTCATACGTCTTCGTTACTCAATATTTGGTCATGGAAGTGTTCTCTAATTATATTAAAATTACATTATTCCATATCTCTGAAAAATGCATTTAGATGTAATACAATCAAATTTAATACCAAACAAATTCATGGCGGTTGCTATATAACGCACAATATTGTGTTCTCGACACCAAACCAGCTTTGACAGGGTCAAACATGGGATGGGATAAAGCTGTGAAGACGGACAGGTGCCTTGCTGGGTAACTGAAGGATGGTGTCTGAAGCTTCTGGGGGAGGGACTTTTTGCACAAAGGTCACTTACCCGATTCAGAGTATTTATAATTAGCTTTCAGTGTTTCGGGAGAGAAAAATCTTTTCAAGACAGTTCGAAGGCATCTCTGATCCCAGGTGTCCGTCACTCTCCCACCATAGGTGATTTCACCTGGAAGGGAGCGTGCGTTTTAAAATGCATTACTATTTATTTTTTATATTTACTAACATACCCAAATCCTAATAGGGTTATTTATGTGAACAATTAGTTGGTATTGAAAGTGGTCTCTTTACAAATGCACTTTTATTTATTTACTTTTCATTAGTTTAAATCTGGGAAGGGCACAGCATCACACGGATTCTGTGTCCAACGGCCTTTGCGGGAAGGTTGCCTCGGAATTTGGCACGAACCATGCCGCTGTTTCCACGGGTTTTGCCTGATTTGCCTCCAGGAGTCACGGTGCTATTTTTGGCTTTATTCACATAAGTATATCTCTGCCCCAAGCAGAATTCAGTTTCATCTTGGGCATAAACACCTTCAATTTTAAGAAGAGCTGTGTGCTCCCTATGGTTCTGGAGACCCCTCTTATAATCAGCAAAAATGGCCTTGCACCAAAGCCTTCTAGGCGTATTTGCCTTTTAGAAATCCTGTTCCCAGCAGGACTCCACAGGCGCCAAGATAGCGGAGAGAGCAGTTGCTATGTCCCTCCAATAAACCCATTTTTAAAAAGCAGAAAAAAAATCTAACATGTGTGTTCTCCTAATGATCTTACTTTAGTTTTTAAAAATTATACGTGTGTGCATGTTTGTGAACCTGTAGGAGTTTAGATGCAGTATGAGCATGGAGGAGTCCATGGAGGCCGGACAGGGGCATCGGATCACTTGGAACTGGAGTTAAAGGTGTCGGTGCTGGGAACTGAACTTGGGTCCTCTGCAAGGGCAGTGAGTGCTCTTAACCACTGAATCATCTCTTCAGTTCCACAATTTTATCAATCAATCAATCAATCAATCAATCAATCAATCAATCAATCAATCAATCACCAACCAACCAATCAATCAAATTTTGGTTTTTCGAGACAGGGTTTCTCTGTGTTGCTTTGGAGCCTGTTCTGGCACTAGCTCTGTAGACCAGGCTGGACTTGAACTCACAGAGATCCACCTGCCTCTGCCTCCCGAGTGCTGGGATTAAAGCATGCACCACCAATGCCCGGCTTCACAATTTTATTTTTGTCAAATAACAGAAACTAAAGCTACTGGGTTCTACGGAAGGATTTCTTCCTTTTTCTTTGTTTCAGAATGTTCTTGAGTGTTGACCCCCGCAGTGGTTGTCAGATTCCGTGAGACATTGCTTTTGCTTGAGCTCTCTAAGAAAACGGGCCTCCCATTTGTAGAAAAAAGGGAGATGATCTGCATGCACCTCACCTCATAAATTATTGCTATCAAGCCAGGAAGGAGGTGGATCCAAAGGGAAATAAAGAGTTTGCTGTCACAGATTACATCAGGGGCACTTAAATTCATGGTTGCACTATCTCAGCATGCTTCAGTGTCGCTCCAAAAACATGAGCAGGAAGGGACCACATAATGCCTTGGGGAAATTATAGCTCCATTGGCACGATCTACTACTTATCACTGTAGTGTTCCAGAATGATTTCATGTATGATACAGCATTGTCAAGGTTGGCCTAAGACTTTAACATACTTACATACTTTAACATACTTTAACATACATCTTAGATATGTGAAGTCATGCCTGGGGCTAAAGAGAAGGCTGCCAGTAAAGTGCCGGCTGGACCAGCATGAGAAGCCGAGTCTGGATCCCCGGCCCCTAGTCAGTACAGACAGGTTGGTTCTTGGAGCTCATTGGCCAGTCAGCCCAGCGAAATGGGGATCTCCAGTGAGAGACCCTGCCTCAAAAAGTAAGGTGGAAATCTTCCAGTGGTCACAGCCCCAAAGAGAAATGGCTCTCCCTTTGTCTAGGGGGCCGTGGGAGAGGGAAGAAGGGAGACAGGTTTGATTAAGATGCACCAGATAAGTACACGGATTTTCAAGGAATAAAAAAAAAACTGTTTCATCAGCATACTGAATGTTTACCTCTACATTTTACATGTGCACACATGTACATTCACATGTGCACACACACACACACACACACACACACACACACACACACATCAGACATGCACGCACGCACACGCGCTCTCACACACACACGATATCTGGTATTATTGCTACTGGGGGGAAATGTCTCCCCAGTTTTCTATGTGCAAATACTCTCATGACATGCTTATCACTGTTGTAAGCTCACAAAGGGGACATCCGTTGCCATTGTCAACATTAAACACTGGGCGGCGGGGGGGTGGTGGGGGACCACATTCCTCCCAGTGGCCAGGCGGTGTAAGGCAATAGCTCTGCTCTGCTGCCCGGTGCCCGGGCCCTGTGCACACACTGACCAGTAATGTAAATTAGCGCATCCCAGGGGACCTTTCCTTCGTGACAGTAAAGGTTGAGGTTCAGTAAGGCACATTCTCTGTCACTGTCATTAAATTCATAGCAGATATTCCAGCCAAGGGGGCCAAACTTCTTTCTCTCCTAGAATGGAAGAGGAACACATTCTGAGATACAGATGATGAGGTTAATTTTGTATAATGATGATGAGGTTAATTTTCAATATTGAAAAATAAAAGTTTTCATTAATGGTGGGCATTCCCATGCTGCAATCGGTTAAAAACATCTGGTTCAGCTTCAGGCAGGCTTTTACCAAACAGGCCAAAGACATCTATCTCCATTCAGTGTTCCCCATGTTTATAAAAAAATGTTATAAGAGATTTAACAGATGTATCAAAAACAAAACAAAACAAAACAAAAAACCCTTTGTTCTGCAGGGCAAAATGAAACATTTCAAAAATAAGGCAACCTTAAAGACTGGCAAAATATGTGTGGGTGAATAAAGAATAAGTATTCTTGGAGTTTTTATTGTCGGTACCGCCAGTTTTGGGCCTGGATTCTGGAGGGAGCAGATTTGGAGTATAAGGCAGAGTTGAGCTGTTGATCTCATGCATTCACCTGAGCGATGGCATTCTCTAGGCAGATCAGGACAGAGGCAAGAGCTGAGGCTGTGAGATGCTGAGACATGGGAGGCACAGAGATTGGTGGCTGAGCTAAATCAACTTTGGTTCCAACACAGAATGGGCCCATAGAGTTTCAAAATGCCATTTTCAAGTTTTCACTTACATCTTAGCTATTTACATATTTCTAACAGAGTTTATTGCTGTTAAAAAAGCAGAATCCAAGTCTGGAGAGAGATACCCAGTGACTTAAGAGTGATTGCTGCCCCTCCAGAGGACACATGTTGGGTTCCTGCACCCATGTCAGGTGGCTCCTGACTATAACTTCAGAACCAGAGGGCCCAACACACACACATATGTGGTGTACCCTCACTCACCCTCTCTCTCCCTCCCTCTCTCTTTCTCTCTGTCTCTGTCTCTCTCTCTCATTCACTCACACAAACACACACATATACACACACATACACACACACACACACGTACACACAAATAAATAGAAACAAGCAAATCTTTTGAAAAAGCAGAATGGAGCATACCTGAATGATTGCGTGGAAGAAACAAATGCCAAATATTAGTTGTCTCCATTTCCTTCCGAGGATATTTTCTTCAAAGAATGAAGGTGTCATTTCAGTAAAGGCTCTCCTGATATTTGCACGCAAGCCCTTTGGCGGCTCATTGGTCACCTGGATTTAGAGAACATACGTGGCAGGGAGCGTGATTTTGTAGGGCTGCATTGTTCCCGGATAGCATGCATACACTGGAAACACCGACACACAGGTAACTGACGCCCATGGGGACATCTTTGGGATGGTGAGGCCTGGTTTGTGTCTCGTGTGTATTTATGTGTGTATATGTGTGTTTGTGTGCACACCCGTGTGTGCTCAGGGACTACAGGAGGATGTCAGGCGTTCTATCGCTCTCTGTTGAGACTGTCTCTCACTGGCCCTAGGGATAGGCTAGAGACTGGCAAACCCCAGTAATTTTCTTAACTCTGCCCTCTTAGCACTGGGGTTCTAGGCATTCATGTTATGCCTGGCTGTTTGTGTGCGTGCTGGGGATTTGAACTCGGGCCTCATGCTTGCGCAGCACGTTCTATTACTCATGGAGCCGTCTCCCCACTATTTTTGTCTTTTTTAGCCACAGTCCATGGAGAACAGAGCCCAGCGGGGTCCTCAGAGCCACCATGATTGAGCCACCATCACAAGAGACCCACGTGGAGTCCTTCCCCCATTAAACATAAGACGGAAAGCCCAGCAAATCTCCATCGGATCTCGTGGTCATCTCAAAACACAGAGCTATCCTGTATACTTTGTTCCTCCATGGCATGAGGGAAGGGAGGCAAGAGGCATCTCTTGTTTCTCGTATGCAAAGATTCCCCTCACATTGGAAACTTACTGCCCTGAAGCCTAGAAACTGAAGGCCTCCCTGCCTGCCCAATGCGGAAACAGTCCGTGAGCTCTAGGAGGGGCCGTTCTCATTACTCTGCACGAGCACCGCCTTGCAGAGGGGAAGGTCGGAAGGGCTGAATGGCCAGGACAAGGGAAAATGAGGACTGTTTTGGAAATCACTTCCCTGCTTGCCTGCAGAGTTCTCTAGGTGGGGCTCTGCAAGATCTGTGACCCCTGGGTCTCTGGGTGGCCCCTGGGTCTCTGGGTGGCCCCTGGGTCTGTGGATGGCCCCTGGGTCTCTGGGTGGCCCCTGGGTCTGTGGATGGCCCCTGGGTCTCTGGGTGGCCCCTGGGTCTGTGGATGGCCCCTGGGTCTCTGGGTGGCCCCTGGGTCTGTGGGTGGCCCCTGGGTCTGTGGATGGCCCCTGGGTCTGTGGGTGGCCCCTGGGTCTGTGGGTGGCCCCTGGGTCTCTGGGTGGCCCCTGGGTCCCTGGGTGGCCCCTGGGTCTGTGGGTGGCCCCTGGGTCTGTGGGTGGCCCCTGGGTCTCTGGGTGGCCCCTGGGTCTGTGGGTGGCCCCTGGGTCTGTGGGTGGCCCCTGGGTCTGTGGGTGGCCCCTGGGTCTGTGGGTGGCCCCTGGGTCTGTGGGTGGCCCCTGGGTCTCTGGGTGGCCCCTGGGTCCCTGGGTGGCCCCTGGGTCTCTGGGTGGCCCCTGGGTCCGTGGATGGCCCCTGGGTCTGTGGGTGGTCCCTGGGTCTCTGGGTGGCCCCTGGGTCTGTGGATGGCCCCTGGGTCTGTGGGTGGCCCCTGTGTCTCTGGGTGGCCCCTGGGTCTGTGGGTGGCCCCTGTGTCTCTGGGTGGCCCCTGGGTCTGTGGGTGGCCCCTGGGTCTGTGGGTGGCCCCTGGGTCTGTGGGTGACCCCTGGGTCTCTGGGTGGATACTCAAGAGACCAGTTCTCTCACATTCTAGCTGTACACGTGCATTACCTTGACAGAGTTCTGAAGGACTGTCACAGGAAATGTTGGACTAGGCATGGAGCTTAGAAAAAGCCGGAAGGTCTCCTTGATTGCCTGATCTGTTGGAAGAAAGACAAAAGAAGGAAAACGTGCAGCTTGTAGGGGTCCTTCTCTGCGAGACATAGTTATTCTAGGGAGGGAGTACAATGCTGTCAGAGACGCAGTTATACATTTCTAGTATATCACAGACTGTATGAGGGTGAAAGCAGTGGTCTGTCTGTCTTGAGACTTCCTGTCATGGGGGTTTGCATCCTAGAAGCTGGCACGCTTCAATAAAGAAATTAGACACACCAATAAAACCATTTACCTTTGTTTAAGATGGGTTTTGTTGTCTTTGAGAACGTTTGATCATTGCATTTTCTCCCTGAACGTCTCCCATATCCCTTTCACACAACTTCGAGCCTTTCCCTTTATATCTATCAAGTCCAGTTTGTGGGTGCCTAATTGTTTTTAGATGTGTGGCCTTCCAGTGAAGCATGGCCACCTTACCAGGGGCCACACTCGGCAAAAATCGACTGTCCCTCTCCCAGCAGCTATGGATAGCTAATATAGCTCCCGGGCTGCGGGGCAGGGTGGGGCGGGGTGGGGGTGGGGCGGGGCGGGCGGGGTGGTACTTCACGCCCTGACAGGTGGTACTCCTGTCAGTCTTCTAAGGCTTTAAGCTGGCAAGGAGCTGACGGTTCCCTACTGCCAGGAGCTGCTTTTGCGATGCCGGACTCTGACCTGTAGCCATTGGGTGTGAGACCATTTCACCTGTCACCGTTTCTCATTTAAATGTAGAGGTATGGCTGGCCCCCAGCTCACAGAGACCCAATTGCCCCTGACTCCAGAGTGCTGGGGTTAAAGCTGTGAGCCGCCACACCTCGTCCTGTGCTTCTATTTCGTTTTATTTTAGACAGTGTGTCTGTCTTGTAGCCCAGGCTGGTCTTGAGCTTCCCTTGTTGCCAATGATGACTCTGCCCTCCTGGTCTTGTTGCCTTTACCTCTCCAGTGTAGGGGTCAAGGACTACGCCACAATGCCGAGGCTCTGCGCTTTTCATTGCACAGGGTGAGATGTAGTGTTCTTTCTCTACCCAAGCCTGTTTTTCTCTTTGTTTTTATCACACACACCTATAGGAAAGCATTTCGAGTTGAGGTGGCTTCCCACAGAACGCGACGTGGAACAAATGATTTGGAGTTCAAAGGCCTGATTTTAGTCCTGATGGTGGAACTCCACCAATTTCCCTATTGCTTGAATCTTTCTTTCCAGTAGGAGAAGGCATGAGGCCCGTAATGGGGAGCCATCACTAGACCGCCTGGACAAGAAAGGCTGTGTGGGGAGGGCGCCGTTACTCAGACGCAGGGTGCATGACTTACTTGGGTCTGTGAAGGTTTTGATCAGCTCTTCCATTGCCAACATCCACGAGACCGCGAGATGGCAGTTCTGCAGAAACACCCAGTTTCCGGATTTCATTGCATCTTTGATCATCCTCTCAGCAATGGGGCCTTGCCCCTGTCCCAGTGAAATGGACTGTACTCTGAGTGCAACAACAGCAGAAGATTTTCACGATATTTTAAGCCATGCGGATGTTTTAATTAATTTATATTAATTAATTAATTAATTAAAACTACATTTATTTATACTTTCTGCATGCGTGGGTGACACACATATGTATGTGCGTGGGTACTTGGGTTTCATGGTGTGCGTATGGAAATCACAGGATAATTATGGGAGCTGGGTCTCTCCTTCTACCACGTGGGGCCCAGGGACTGACTTAGGTCATTAAGCTTGGCTGCAGATGTCTTTGCTACGTGGGTTTGCTTGGCCATGAGTGTGAAATTCTCTTCCACCACCTCCTGAGTGTTAGGATTATAGGTGTGCACAATGACACCTAGCTTGCCAAGCTTTTGAATGATCTCTTTTTCATGTTTCATTGAGAAATATTTCCATACTTCAGATGATATTTCTTACACTATCCTCTATTCATTGCTTTGATACCATGTTTCTGTCTACCAGCTAGCAGCACTGATTTACAGGCACGAGATGAGGTACTGGTCAAGTTCATTTCAGATGTATGGCCATGCCGCTGACTCAGGACTACATATAAACACGATTGTTTTTTCTTCATTGCTTTAGTGCCACTTTCATCATAAACGGTTTCCCAAATTAGGTGGGTATATTTCTGAGCTTTCTATTCTCTTTTGGCCATCTATTTATCTAGCTTTGATTGGACCACAATGTCTAAATGACTCTATAATAGGTTATAGTAAATCTTGACATGTGTTAAGATATGTTGCTTTGTTTTGCTTCAGTAGTATTTATGTATCCCTTTTAGCCGTTGTAAAGTGTGTGGTTCAGTGTCTTCCAGTGTTGAATGGCCAGTGAGTGACAGCTCTTTTCAGAAATATTTTCACACCCCCACCCAGGAAAACCTCATGCCGATGGTCAGAGTTCTTCAGAAAAACAGAACTAATAGTCTCTCTCTCTCTCTCTCTCTCTCTCTCTCTCTCTCACACACACACACACACACACACACACACACACACACACTCTTCCTTAAAAATGTATGCAGACATATTCTCATGATACCCACAATTGTGTGTGAGTATGTTCGTATGTAAGCTATAAGGGGTATTGGCTCAAGTGATGGTGGAGACCAGGCCAGCCTACAGTGTTCCACCCATAAGCTGAGCACGCAGAAAGCTGGTCATTCCCTTCAGTCTGAACCCACAGGCTCTGCGACAGGGTGTGAGTGCCAAGGACCGTGTCTTCAGCCACACCGTCTATGCTTTTCTGTTTGCTCCCCTGGGATTTCTCATGAGCACCTCTCAGGCTTCCGCTAAGTTTTCTTTCTTCTCTGAACAATGCCAGTTCACCTGTGTTCACACACACCGCGTCTGCCCCGTTCCCCTGCCCCCTCATGCATACGAGGGCTGCATCCCTTCAGTGCTGCCTTCCTTTCAGTATTGTGTTTCCCACCTCTACAACTTCTTTACATAAATCCCGTTTATTGATATCCTTGTTTGGGTGAGACATCTTTTGTGTTTTCCTTCAGTCCCTTCTCTGTGCTTTTTAAAATTTAGCTGATACGAGTATGATTAAAACAGTCCAAGTTTTTGTTATTCAAATACTAAATATTCTTACTTATATGTAGAAAATAAAAGATAAAAAAAAGTTGATTTTTTTTTTTTTGAGACAGGGTTTCTTTGTGTAACAGCCCTGGCCTGGAACTTGCTCTGTAGACCAGGTGGGCTTTGAACTCACAGAGATCTGCCTGCCTCTGCCTCCATACTGCTGGGATTAAAGGTGCCATCACTGTCTGTCTAAAAAGTTGAGTTGAAAAACATATAGGATCATGGTTCAAACTGACCCTGGGAAGGGGTTTGGAGAGGATAAAGGACAGCCAGCTGGTGCAGGTGGGTAGGAAGATAATTACTAACTGGTTGACAAGAGTTAACTGCATATTTCAGAATTGCTGGTAGACAGGATTTTCATGGAGATATCAGTCACACGTATTTGATCCTAACACACGGTATGTATGCATGTCTGATGACATGTAACTCATAGTTACTTTGTGTGTGTGTATAATGTATATATACTTATAGTAACTCGTAGTTACTATGAGTCAGCTAAAATATATTTTAAAAGTTTCATTAAGTTCCATGTCTTAATTCTTCAAAGTAAGTTGTTAATTATTTCCTGTGTGAATGAACCATACTGTCCCATTTTTCTTGTTTCTACATTTTTGAAATGTAGACATTTTGAATATATAATGTGGAAACTATAGGAGTGAGGTTGTCACCTGTCTCTGATGTTGACTGTTGCTACGTGTGTGGTTGCTATTTTTATTTAGTGACTTTTCTAGTGTTTGTATTCTTTGCAGTGTCTACACACCCATCCCTCTGGTTGGTTGGCTTAGGGGTCAGCTGGTGTGGTAGTGAAGCAGATGTGTCACTCAATGTCTGGAGTGACCCCAAACTGCTCACATTTGCATGTGGGCTCTGTATGTCTGCATGCTCACCAGGGACAGGGAGAACTCAGTCTTCCTGGCTGTCAATCTGAGGCATGGTATTTTCCAGACTTTCAGGTTCAGACCAAAGCAAAAGCTCTTCTTAGGTCTCAAGACTTTGGTCTGGAGCTCATCCCATCACCTGTGCTGGATCCCTGCCTCCCACACTTAGACTGGGGTTCTATATCATCAGCTCTTCAGAGCCTCCAAGGTGCCTACGCGGAACTTGGACTGCTCAGACTCCATAACTACATGATCCAATTCCTTATGGTATATTTCTATAATATATTACACTTTAGTGTAAGGTTGATGTGAACAATATCATACATAATGCATATATGCACACTGAAACACATACAATAACAATATCATATATAATGCATATATGCACACAACAAACACATACAATAACAATATCATATAATGCATATATGCACACAACAAACACATACAATAACAATATCATATATAATGCATATATGCACACACTGAAACACATACAGTAACAATATCATACATAATGCATATATGCACACACTGAAACACATACAATAACAATATCATATATAATGCATATATGCACACTGAAACACATACAATAACAATATCATATATAATGCATATATGCACACTGAAACACATACAATAACAATATCATATATAATGCATATATGCACACTGAAACACATACATACATATCAATCATTCCTAGCAAACACATACAATAACAATATCATATATAATGCATATATGCACACACTGAAACACATACAATAACAATATCATATATAATGCATATATGCACACACTGAAACACATACAATAACAATATCATATATAATGCATATATGCACACAACAAACACATACAGTAACAATATCATACATAATGCATATATGCACACAACAAACACATACAATAACAATATCATATATAATGCATATATGCACACAACAAACACATACAGTAACAATATCATACATAATGCATATATGCACACAACAAACACATACAATAACAATATCATACATAATGCATATATGCACACACACAAACATGAACAACTGTAACTTTGTGATGTGACCTTACCGTTCTGCGTACCCACTCTCCCGGGCAAACCTTTGAAAGGCGCCCATGGGATCAGAGCCTGTGCTCAAGATGAACACGAGAGGTGTGCTGCTGGACATGTCCTGATACAGAGTGGCCAGGTCTACGGGAGGCGTCTCGATAAACTGCTTGCCAAGATTCTCTATCACGAAGTCGTTGAGAGCAAAAACCACCTTAGAGTTGGAAAGAGATGGTTGAAAGTAGTGTGCTAGATGAGCACACCTTACATTCCTATCCCCATTTTCTCTCTCTTAATTAAGAAGAGGGGGCTCTGTGCATTGGTATCTAAAAAAAAGATAATCATATTATTTTAATTATGTGTATGTCTGCATGTGGGTATGTGCATGTGAGTGCAGGTACTGGTAGAAGCCAGAAGAGGGCGCTGAATCCCCTACATCTGTGTATGCCTTGTGTGTGCAAGTGAGTAGCTGTCTGTCTGCTGCCTGAGCTGCGCCGTGCTGGGTGCTGGGTGCTGGGTGCTGGGTGCTGTGTGTGTGTGTGTGTGTGTGTGCGCACGTGCAAAGGTCAGAAGACAACGTTTGAAGATCAGTTCTCTCTTTCCACCTTGGGGTCCGGGCACTGAACTCAGATCCCTGGGTTTGCACCGAGCGTTCTTGCTGGCTCAATAAGAATGTCTTTTTTAGAATGGAATTTCATCTTTGGGTCTAGCATGCTGCTTCTGAAGGAGCCTGAATTTCTGCAGCAGACTGAGGTGCCCCATGAGGATCACCTGTGTGGGAATGCCCCCATTCTCCTGAAGGAACAGTTGACTCCAGCAGGTAGGACCATTGACACCCAGCGACCCTGCTTTAGAACAGACCTGGGAACCACAGGCCAGGCGCCTTGATCCTGAGATCTTGTCTCTGGTCTTACCTGTCCCAAGGTTTCAACTGGTACTTTATCTGGGTAGGGGTCTAGATCTTCAGGTTGAAGTTTGAAACTTAATTTGGATTCTTTAGTTAAAACTCCAAATTCTTTTTCCTTTCCATTTAGCTAACTGATTGATTCATTCACGGCAGGGTCATATCGTAAGCTCCTAGTTAGCCTGGAACTCACTATGTAGACGAGGCTGACCTCATAGAGATCATACTGGTCCATTGGCCTCTATCCCAAAGGTGCTGAGATTGCTGGCACGTGCCACAGTGCCTGGGCCCGAAACCCATTTATTTATCCTATCGTTGTCTGGAGCAAACAGAGGGGCAATGCCCCTGGTGATCCGACGAGGGTATCTAGCTGGGAGGCGGTGTCTGGCATGGCATCATCTTTGACCCTTGTTTTCAGTGTGACCCTGCCTGTGGTCTTGGCTGGTTCGGGTCTTTGAATACTTGGAGTGACTGGCTGATTCTCATTTCTAAAACACAATCTGCATTCTAGGCTCTTCCGCGTTAACTTGTGAAGCAAATTTTGTTTGGCAGCATAAGCCTTATAAGAAGTTTGGTTGAATGTACAGGCAAGGCTTTTCAGTAAGTCCTCTGAGTGTTGGCACAGATGCCTGCCAATTGTAGATTTCATCAGTTTTTAAAAATGATTTCTTTTTTTTTTTTTAATTTTAAATGATGTGTGCATCTCCGTGAGGTTATGTGTTTGTGGGTGCAGTGCCCATAGAGGCCAGAAGAGGGAATCAGATCCCCACCGGAGCTGGGACTACAGGCTGTTCAGGTCATCTGCGAAATCAGTTTAGTCTCTGAACAGCACCACACAGTTGCTAATTACAACCCATTAATTTCAGGCGTACAGCCAGTGTTCACCTTTATCCGACTGGATAGTAAGTGTGTATGTATATATACAAGCTTAAATAGCAATACGTTTAATGTGGAGTCAGAATAAAGATTAGTTAGTTCATTTCCCTCGCAATCTATCAACAACTTCTTTTTGAAAGTTAGAGAAATGACCCAGGGATGAAAAGCATTTGCTGCTCTTGCAGAGGACCTGGGTTCACTTCTTAGCACCTACATGTTTCCAAAGGATCCAATGGCCTTTTGTGACCTTGGTGGGTACCAGGCACGTGGTGCCCGAAAGTATGTATCGGCAAACACTGATACACATAAAAGAAATCTATTTTTTTTTTTAAACAAAGCTTCTTTTCCCCTTGGGAAACAAACATGCAGTCGCATAAAACAGGCTGCATATCTTGTACCATTTCTCACAGTTGGGAATTTTCTAACTGCAGTAGCCTCATCGCCAAAGCTCCTCTTTCTTTGGTACCCTACTTTCTAGTGACCCCTCACTTTGCCAGCGTTCCACTGGTAGCCATCGCCCCCTTTTTTCTTTGAAGGCTTTCCATATGTTTCAGAGCCTTCATTACCAAAGTGTTGCTGGGTACCAGCCACTCTATCACCATGCGAGGTGACGCGTGCCAAGCTCAGGGTCAATACGCATACTCAACATCCGAAACGCAGAGTTCCTTGTCCTGTCACTCCAGGCCATCTCATCTCATCTCACCTCAGACAGCTGTGGAGATGGCCAACCTGAGATAATGACCGCAGTTCAATGTCATCTGTTCACAACGAAACCTCCTTCTACACCCGTCAGCCCTTTAGTATACGTCCTTTTCCTAGAAGCCTCTTAGCCATGCTTTCAACAACGCTGTGGCTGATATTCACTGCAGTCGCCTGCATCCCATGCCAACCCCATTTTCCTACAGAGATAGGGCAGTACCTCATCAGTGGAAATGCTCTAACCATTTCCAGATAATTCCAGTTAGTTCTCTCCAGTGTCCTCCTACCTCCGCCCCGCCTACAAGGAACAGCTCTCTATTTCTATGTAGCGCCTTCTGAAACTCTCTGTGAGGGTTCTTAGCGGGTGATACGAATCCTTTATTACCAGCAAAAGTGGGATCACATGTGCATATAAGAAGAGGAACCGCCAGCATCCACTGTCGCCTTGCCACGATGAAACTGCAAGCCTTACCCTTTTCCATGATGCTTCTCTCGGCACCCTTCCTGCTTTGGTGACTACGCAGTGGCCTTCCTCAAAGGCGGGGCCCATCTGAGTACCATCCTCTGCCCCCTGAGCTCCTATTCACAGTAACCTCGGTGGCTTGACTTTCCAACTGAACACCGGTGAGTCCCTCATCTGAAGTCTAACACACATCTCTCCGGAGTTTGCTCTGACAGCGGGCAGGCATTGACAGACCGCTCACAGCCATCCTTCCCTACCGCCTTCCCCTTTGGCTTAGTGTTTGGAGCAAACAGCCCCACTGGCACCCGACAGAACCTGGGAGACACCTCAGTTCCCTCATCGCATCCCTGTCTCTCCACATTCTGCTGCTTCTGTCTTAACTCTGCGATCTCTCACACAGACTGCTTCAGCAGTTGTTACACAGGGCTGGAGACTACAGTTTTGTGCCCATCAAATGCCTCCTCCCGTTCGTTATTGCTAAGAGTAGTTCCCTGCCAAAACCTTCCAGCAGACCCCAGTCCTACGCGAGAAGGCAGAGCTTTCCTAATCGTGTGCAGCTGACAGAGGGGACCAGGCCCCCAGCCAGCTTTTCTCTTATCCTGCCTGGAAAACCATCGGTTTCCTTCCTAAAGGCGCTTCCTGACCTGGCTGTTGTTAGCCACAGTGAGTGCAGGGCTGGCAACTAGCTGGTGGTCCTTGGACAGGCTATGGCGCTACGGCACCCGCAGTGGCGCTGCCTGGGTTTGGGAGTGAGGACCCACCTTCTCTTCTTTACAGCATTTTATGAGGATTAACTTGTGGAAAGAGCTGAAGTCCGAGCCCCAGCCGCGCTCCTTCCCCTCTTGCTTTGGTTTGGCATATCCTTCCCATTGCTGCGGGTTGATGTAGGTCTCAAAAGATCCTGGAAAGACATTTTAAAGGGGTTTTAAAAAATACAAGCAGCGTTGACTCTGAAATTAAATAAATACATGCTGCTAGTTTAAAGGAGATACCTGTTTGCTGCCAGTTTTCAAAAACAAACAAAAAACCCAACCAACCAAACAACCAACCAACGACAACAACACCAAAAAAAATAAAACCTTTGAAAACATTAACCTCTCCCCTACTCAAACTAGTCAAAAAGCAACAAATCTGAAATGAGATCACAGAGCAAAATTCAACAGAAAAACACCAAAACCCAAAATATCGGGAGGTTAAAAATAAAGGAATATATATATAGATATTATGTTAAAGGTGAAATTGGAAATGGTTACAGTAACACAAGGTAAAACAAAACATAAATTAATCATAATTGAGGCAATAGGTCAAGTTCTATTAATTAAAATGTAAATTATACAATAAAAGCGTAACAAAATAAAGGCATATATTAGATAAGAACATGAAATATGTCAAGCAGTACCTGTTGGAGGTAGTAGGAAAAGCAGGAAAAAATACAGTAGTTTTGAGAAATAGCATGCAGGGGGCTGGAGGGATGCTCAGAGGTTAAAAGCATTGGCTGTTCTTTCAGGGGACCCAACTTCAATTCCTAGCTTTTGTATGGTGGCTCACAACTACCCAAACTCCAATTCCAGGGGATTCGATTCTCTTCTGACCTCTGTGGGCACTACACAGACACATGGTTCACAGACACACAGGCAAGTAGAACACCGATAAACATAAAAATAAATACACCTAAAAAGAAAATTAGAGGGGGGGGGAATGGGATGGGAGGGTGGTCGGGGGGCATGGGAGGGAGGCAGGGGGAGGGGGCAGGGAGGAAGGGGGCAGGGAGAGAGGGGGGCAGGGAGGGAGGGATGCAGGGAGAGAGGGGGCAGGGAGGGAGGGAGGGAGATAGGGAAATAGGGAGGCAGGGAGGGAGGGATGCAGGGAGAGAGGGGGGCAGGGAGAGAGGGAGGTAGGGAGGCAGGGAGAGAGGGAGAGGGAACTGGGACTGATATGTAAAATAAGAAAAAATAATAATAATAATAAGATTTAAAAAAAGAAAATTAGAAAAATAGCACACAGCTGTTAGCCTTCCACGGAAGAAATATCGACTCTGGCCATGGCATTCGATTGAGATGTGTAATAGATGACTACACCCCACTTTTCCATCTATTTTTACATTTTTATTTATGTGTACATGTGTGTCTATATGTGAGTTTATGCCCGTGTGTGCAGGTTCCCAAAGAGGTCATCAAGGGCTTCTGGTCCCTGGAGCTGGGGTGGCTCTGAGCTGCCTGATGTGGGTGCTAGGAAATGAACCCAGGTGTTCTGGGACGACAGGGGGCTCTCAGGCACTGAGCCATCTCTCCAGCCCTGCCTATTCTAAGCAATTACTCTCAATTAATAGGATTTGTGGCACTTGAAAATCCTAAAAGGTGTCCATGTTGATACGGTTGTGAAGAGTGGATTGTGTGGCAGTGCTAAATATGTCAGTTTTAGCGCATACATCTTAGACACTCGGACAATCTTCTAAAGTTGTAGTTCTGTGGAATCTTCACCATCTCATCATTTTATCATGAAGCAATGGGCTGCTCCCAGAATTGCCATCCTGTCAACCCAGCCCCTTCCTTCTTCCTCTGTCTGCACTTGCCTCATCGAGCCCTCTGTCTTAGGTCTACCCCTAACTGTTCATGTACGGGCTTCTCTGATGAGGACATTTCATGTAGGACTCTGTACAGCCTCTGGCTAGCTCATTAACTGATGTTCTATACACAAATGCAATTTATGTTTTATGCCCTCATCCCCTCATCGAGTAGCATTTTTTGATAGTCTTTATCTGGAAGTTAAATGAGAATATTAGGATCCCAGAAATTCTGGACCCTATAGACTCCACACTACAACACTTTCTGGGCGTGCTTAGCTAAATAAATAGTAATGTTGGAAGGATGAATAATTACTGAGAAAAAGAGAAACAACTTCACATTGGTAGGGTAGAAACAAAGATGATCTGTGGACAATCCTTTTGAAGCCAAGAAGGGAAGAAGGAATATATGAAAGCTGAGACATAAAAGCAAACCCACGCTGGCCAGCTCCTCAGGCTCACTAAAGCTGACCTTCTGGACCAGGGTTCCTTTCTGTGGAGAATTCTGAGGATTTTAGGGAGCTCAGAAGCATTCTGTCTCTCTTCTCACGAGACATCTGCAACACCACCCCAGTGTGACAAAAATTATCTCCGGACATTACAGATATCCTCTAGGGGGTGAAAATCCTCACCAGTTTGGAAAACAGAAATAGGTCAATATCTGAAATAAATACAACGGACTAAAACCTGACTGTTAATAGAGACTCTCGCATGCCTCGCAACAACAACACCCCACCTAAGATACACCTGAAACCAAAACAATGACACCCCATTACTTATATATCTTGCCTTCAATAAATGAGATGCATAGAACATTTTCCATAGACAGCACATGCATCAAGCTGCCAAAATGCCTAAGGAATCATAAAGAATCAGTCTCATGCAAAGGATAATTTTCATTATATAACTCAATTTGATCCTAAAATAAGGGCCCCCAAATATTAATCGCTTTTGAACTACATAGCTTTTAGTTTTAGAATGGGAAGAGCACAAATTAAGTCAAACAGGGAAGAAAAAATGTCACAGTTGGGCGCTGCTGTTGCCTGCGGCCGAGGGGGAAGGCACTGAGGGAGTGGGAGTGGGAGGGAGGGATTCTGAGATGTTGGCACTGCCCCATTTCTCAGTGCAGTGGTGGTTTACCAGTGTGTCAGCGTGTGATGTCAGGCGGTACTTCTGACCACTCAGTGTGCACGCCATCCCTTAAAAAAGTTTAAAGATGTGTGGAATGCAGTCACGGCCGCCTTAAAAGTGGTACAGCGGGGCCTGGGAAGGTGACCAAGGTGCCTAATGTGAGGCGTGAGGACGCGAGTTCAGATCCCCAGCACCATGTAAAGTCAGGTGCTACTGCTCTTGCCTGTAACTTCAGTGATGGACAGAGGAGGCAGGTGGATCTCTGGCCAGCCAGGCTAGGGGAGATGGTTAACTTCCGGCTCAGTGAGACCCTGTCTCGAAAAATAAAAGGTGGAGAAGTGGTAGGGGAGACATCTGATGCCAGTCTGTCTTCCGTCTCTCTCTCTCTCTGTCTCTCCCTCTCTCTCTCTGTCTCTCTCTCTCTGTCTCTCTCTGTCTCTCTGTCTCTCTGTCTCTCCCTCTCTCTCTCTATATATATATATATGTATATATATATATATATATATATATATATCTGTCTCTCTCTCTGTCTCTCTGCTGCTTGCTCGCTCACAAACACAGAATGCAAAATAGCCTTGAAATATTCAAAATTCATGGACCGAGCATTCAATGCAAGACATTGTAAAAGTGATTAACTTATAATTTTTTTTGACAAAAAGTATAGACGTTGGAGAAAGGGTGAATGCATGAATTAAAGTCAGGATTCAGGGGCCTGTTTCCCTCTCCCCCTCAACAACGGCACTTTTTGTCACCTTACCTAAGCGCACAGCTATGGGATGTAGCAGTATATATTTCGTAAGTCCTTCAAAAACTGGAAAGAATTCTTCTAAGTCACAGCATGAGAACCACATTTGAAGAGGCAGCCAGGGAGCCTCCGGCTTAGGGGGGCGCTCCTACAGGGAGACAGAAGAGGAGCAGCAGTTTACAGAGAGAACCGTAATGGCCCGCACTTCCACTTTGTCTAGGGGAAAATAAGCTGTAACAGCGCGTCAGAAACAGCCATCCTTGGGGCTGGGAGAGGCCTTGTGGGTAGGGAGCAAGAGGGCTTACCCTTTCTCAGCATCAGGGGAGACATTTGGGGGTGACTGTTTGCATCTTTCAGAGTCAGGAGGAGAGTTGGAACTTGCTGGCCAGAAGCCTAACCAAAACCCAGTGAGCTCTGGGCCAGTGAGAGCCGATCTCAAGGGAAAGAGCAACGGAGGAGGGTACCAGCATCCTATGCTAGCTCCACCCATGTGTACCAGCATCCTGGGCTAGCTCCATCCATGTGTACCAGCATCCTGTGCTAGCTCCACCCATGTGTACCAGCATCCTGTGCTAGCTCCACCCATGTGTACCAGCATCCTGTGCTAGCTCCACACATGTGTACCAGCATCCTGTGCTAGCTCCACCCATGTGTACCAGCATCCAGTGCTAGCTCCACCCATGTGTACCAGCATCCTGTGCTAGCTCCACCCATGTGTACCAGCATCCTGTGCTAGCTCCACCCATGTGTACCAGCATCCAGTGCTAGCTCCACCCATGTGTACCAGCATCCAGTGCTAGCTCCACCCATGTGTACCAGCATCCAGTGCTAGCTCCACCCATGTGTACCAGCATCCTGTGCTAGCTCCACCCATGTGTACCAGCATCCTGTGCTAGCTCCACCCATGTGTACCAGCATCCTGTGCTAGCTCCACCCATGTGTACCAGCATCCTGTGCTAGCTCCACCCATGTGTACCAGCATCCTGTGCTAGCTCCACACATGTGTACCAGCATCCAGTGCTAGCTCCACCCATGTGTACCCAGCATCCTGTGCTAGCTCCACCCATGTGTACCCAGCATCCTGTGCTAGCTCCACCCATGTGTACCAGCATCCTGTGCTAGCTCCACCCATATATACCCAGCATCCTGTGCTAGCTCCACCCATGTGTGCCAACAACCTGTGCTAGCTCCACCCATGTGTTCATGGCGTGCCCCCACATGTGCACCCCCACCCAACCCCCCACACAAACACTTTCTTAAGACAAATAGGAGGATAGGATGGAGTAGACATGAGTGGTGAAAATAAATGTGTTTCTATGGTTGTGCACACCCATAATCCCGTTGGAGACTGAGTCAGGTGCTAGGGAAATTCCTTTTGTGTCCTGTGAAGATTTGTCACTGTCATTGGCTTAATAAACAAGCTGACTGGCCAATAGCTGAACAGGATACAGTTAGGTGGGGACGCCAAACCAGGAATGTGGATAAGGAAGGGCGGAGTCAGAGGAGTCACTGGCAGATGCAGAGGGAGCAGGAGGCGAATGTGTCATGTTAATAAAGGCACTGACACATGGCAGAGCATATGGGTTAACTTAGAACGTAAGAACTAGTAAGTATAAGCCTGAGCTAGTGGCCGAGCATTTACAATTAATATAAGCCTTAGAGCGGTTATTTGGAAGTGGCTGCTAGGAAGGGAAAATAGCCTACAGACAGGAGGGCCATGAGTTCAAATCCAGCCTAGGCTCTATTGTCTTAAAAAGCAAGGGAGTAAGCAAGAAGGCAAATAAGCACAGCGCTGTGTCAACTCCAGTTCTCAGGGGACCGCTCTGCTCCGCAGGACAGGTACTGAGACTTTCCAGTTGACACTGCAGAGAGCAGAGTGGACCTGGCCAGGGAGTAAAGGTAAATCTGTTATGCTCACATTCTGGCTGTCCCGCCTCATCCTACATCCATCTTCCCAACTCCAAAATGCATCTACGGCTAATGGTTTCTTTTCCTTGTGCAAGTATACTCTAAAGCAGAGACCAAGATGGACTCGGTCAGGAAGATGAGGAGAGCTGAGCAGTGCAGTAATACCAGCACCAAGACAGTAATTACAGGGTGAGAGGAGACGCAGAGGTTAAGAGCGCTTGCTTCTTTTGCACAGAATCTGAGTTCAGGTCCCAGCAGCTGTGAGAGACAGCTTACAACCGCCTGTGAATTTGGTGCCAGGGGTTCCACACCCTCTCTCTTCTGGACTTGGCAAGCGCATGTGTGGCCACCCCCGCCCCCCAACATGCATGAGACAATTTAAAAGACAAACCATTAAGAACACACCACACACACACACACACACACACACACACACACACTTTAGCTGTTATGAGTGTATATAGAGTTACTTCAAATGTTACTAGAAATCTCCATTGTGCCACCGGGCAACATTCCATGAAGTACTTACATAAGGCTAAAGAGTTTTTCAAAAGAAAAGTAAGTGTGATTGCAGACTAAAACTACTTCTATAAAGTTTCCCTAAATAGATGCCTGAGGTTTTGGACTATGTTTTCTTCCTTCCTTCCTTCTTCCTTCCTTCCTTCCTTCCTTCTTCCTCCTTCCTTCCTTCCTTCCTTCCTTCCTTCCTTCCTTCCTTCTTTTCTTCTTTCTTCCTTCCTTCCTTCCTTCCTTCCTTCCTTCCTTCCTTCCTTCTTCCTCCTTCCTTCCTTCCTTCCTTCCTTCCTTCTTTTCTCTTTCTTTTTCCTTCCTTCCTTCCTTCCTTCCTTCCTTCCTTCCTTCCTTCCTTCCTTTCTTTCTTCCTTTCTATTTAAATTTGAAACAAGCTTGTTTTACATGTCAATCCCAGTTCCCTGTCCTTCCCCCTCCCCCTCTCCTGCCCCTGCCCCCATCCCCAACCCCTATTCCATCCCCTTTCTGCTCCCCAGGGAGGTTTAGTCCTTCCTTGGGGGATCTTCAAAGTCTGTCATATCATTTGAAGCAGGGCCTAGGCCCTCCCCTATGTGTCTAGGCTGAGGGAGTGTCCCTCTATGTGGAATGGGCTCCCAAAGTCCATTCCTATACTAGGGATAAATACTGATCTACTACCAGAGGCCCATAGACTGCCCAGTCCTCCTAACTAACACCCACATTCAGGGAGTCTGGGTCAGTCCTATGGTGGTTTCTCAGCTATCAGACTGGGGTCCATGAGCTCCCCCTTGTTCAGGTCATCTGTGTCTGTGGTTTCTCCAGTCTGGTCTTGGCCCCTTTGTTCATCACTCCTCCCTCTGTGAAACTGGATTCCAGGAGTTTGGTTTAGTGTTCAGCTGTGGGTGTCTGCTTCTGCTTCCATCAGCTACTGGATGAAGGCTCTAGGATGGCATATAAGGTAGTCATCAATCTCATTACCAAGGAAGGGCATTCAAGGCGGCCTCTCCACTATTGCTTAGGTTGTTAGTTGGGGTCATCTTTGCAGATCTCTGGACATTTCCCTAGTGCCAGATTTCTTTTTAAACCTATAATGGCTCCCTCTATTATGGTGTCTCTCTTCTTGCTCTCCTCTTCTCTGGAATCAATCTTCCTGCTCCCTCATGCCCACCTCTCCCCTGCTCTTCTCCCCTTCTCTTTCTCCTAATTCCCTCCCCCCCACATGCTCCCAATTTTCTCAGGAGATCTTGTCCCTTCCCCCTTCTCCAGGGGACCATGTATGTCTCTCTTAAGGCCCGGCTTGTTTCCTAGCTTCTCTGGACTATGTTTTCAAACAGTTTGTTGCATACAAATTACACACCATCCAATTCAACCATTTAGAGGCTATAACACAGTGATTCTCAATGTTCCTAATGCTGTGACCCTTTAATACAGTTCATTTTGTTGTGGTGACCCTGATCATGAAATTATCTCATTGCTACTTCATAACTAATTTTGCGGCTGCTATAAATCATAATATCTTATATGCAGGGCATCTGATAAGAAATCCCCAAAGGGGTCTCTGAACACAGGATGAAAACTGCTGATATAGCCCAGTGATTTTTGAATATTAACAGGTAAGTGTAACTGTTCCACAGTCAGTTTTAGAAGACGTAATCCTCTAAACGCACTCTAGGAGACAGCTCAGGCTCAACTCCAGATCACTGCAACAGGGTGGATAATGCAATTAAATGTTACATTAAGTTTCTGGCTTGCCAGCATACATGAAATTATTTTATACTATACTGTAGTCTATCACGTATGCAACAGGTAGCATTATGCCTAAAAAACGCATGTGCCTTAATTTGAAACATCATTGCTAAAAGTTGCTAATGATCATCTGAGTCTGCTGAGTTGTGATGTCTTCACTGGTAGAGGGTCCTGGTGTTGGTGGCTGCTGACTGTTCAGGGTGGTGGCCGTGGCAATTTCTTTAATTCAGTGCAAACCTTGCTTCTTTCTTTCATAACAGATTTCTCTGCAACTTGAGACGTCTCTCCCACAGTAGAACATCTTTCAGAGTTGGAGACAGTTTTCTCAAACCCTTCTCATCCAAGTAAGTTTGTGTGATTCTGTTCTATTTAAAAAGATTTATTTTTACTATTTGTTTATCTCTCTCTCTCTCTCTCTCTCTCTCTCTCTCTCTCTCTCTCTCTCTGTGTGTGTGTGTGTGTGTGTGTGTGTGTATGTGTGACGTATGCACAGGTGCCTTCAGAGGTTCTGTAAGAGTAGAAAATGCTCTTGTCCATTGAGCCCTCTCTCCAGTCCCTTGTGTAATATTTTAAAGCCCTTGTTATTTGCACAACCGTCAAAGCATCTTCACCAGAAGGAGTCTCCATCTCAAGCTCTCACACCCGTCTATACTTCCTTCCTGTATAGAAGTCTGGATCCTCTCAATGCCATCCATGAGAGCTGAAGTCAACTTACTCTCATTCCTGTTAACCCCTCTTTAAATCTCGGATGCTCATAACACTGTCCAAATGTTGAGCCCTTTCCAGAAGGTTTTCAGTTTGCTACGCCCGATCTTTAGAAGAATCACAGTCTATGGCAGACATCCTTATGAGATAGGCTTTTTATGCAGTGAGACTTGAAAGCCAGCTACCCAGTGGTTAGCTGGGTCTCTAGCTGAAGGCATTTGGGCTAGGGCAGTGGAAGCTCTAGGAGGTGGGGTATTGTTGGGGGAGGTGGGTAGCTGGGGGTGAGGTTTTTATTTGGCACTACTGTTTTTTTGTTTGTTTAGACCAAGAACATGCCCAAATTTGAATTCTCCACTTCCCTCCCTTTGCTTTTTTTCCCTTCCATTTCTACAATTCGTGGTTAGTGGCCTGTCCATAGCTCATCTGTTAATGTGTCTGATCTCTGACCCTGTTGGTTGTCCCTAACAAGGAAGGACTTTGCTCTGTATTTATCGAACAGAAAACATGGTTTGGGAGGAAATGAGGAATACTCCCCCCCCCCCCGCCCCCCAATCTTTAACAGAGTTTTACGAGGGAAGAATTTACTTAGCTGACCCAGGATAGCACTCCAAATCAAACAGATGTTATCACCTGTTCCCACTAGCTGCTTTCAACCTTTCTGCTGCCCCCACTTCTAGTACTGGTCCTCCTTCCGGACTAGGGAGGAAGTGTGACCACGTGCTTCCTGCTCTGCTCCCCTGCCAGACTGTGCCCTCTGCTGGGTTCAAGGGAACGCTTCCTTCCTCAAGTTGCCTCTTGTCAACCGTTTTGTCATTATCTGGTCACAGCGATCAGAAAAGTGACTCATGAGTGGAAAGGTGGGAGACCCTTTACCCTCTCCGGTACCTTCTCAATTCCTGCAGAGCCTCGGAGAAAGAAATTCCACTCAGCCTCAGTCAGCTGCGCTTGCTGGCGCATGATCTCGACGCAGAGCATGAAGCTGTAGATGAGTTTGTGCTGCTCGAAGAGCCCCCGGGAAACGTTGGTGTATGCAGTGAGGAGGGTCTGCTGCAGGAGGATGGCCAGGCGGACCTGCAGATCGTCGTCCTTCTCGGAAGTTTCTATTGTTGTGTTGAACAGCTGAGGAAGAGAGAAGACTTCTGACTAATCCTCTGTGAAGCAAAAGCCCGTTCCTCCTCTCTTCCCTCATTTTGACATCCCGTGAGCAAAGTAATAGTCGAACGCTGTGGGAAAAATCTAGACTGGATTTCAACTTGGTGAGGGTTGTGTTCTGCTCCAGGAAGACCACTAGAGGAAAATCTGGCTCATTTTCATGTCATATTTGTCCAGGGATTTCCATTTTCGAGGGAATTGATGGGCTGCTGTGGATGAAAGGAAATGGTCTCTTCACTCAAAGAGATTCATGTAGTGCTATGCACTGTACAGGGTGGAGGACAGAGGGATGGGGCAGCTTTAGCACTGCCTTCTGGAGGTCAGACTGCAGCTGCAGAGAGACGCCCTCCACCCTAGGCGAGGTGGGGTGAGTGGCACGCAGGCTCTCAGGTGAAAGAAATAGCTGCTGGGATTGTTGGTTACTTCTCCCATCTGGAGTCAGGGCCCTAGCCTCCCCCCTCAAGTCTGGACACCATGAGCAATTTGCTAGACCTCAGCCTGAGTTGCCATGCATGCCTCTCAGGGTTGGACCAGGAACCTTTGCTTCAGGGAGATGCCCTCTTGGTACCCACCCTGTTTTCTTGTAGCAATGGGCAGCGCCTTGGAGTGGCCACTGACCATGAGTATGGTTGGATGCTGTGTAGCTGGATGATCGAATGCATATGAGGGTTAGTCCAACTACTAATATAAACACACGTAAGAGACTCCCCATATCTTACCATATGTTCCCAATGAATAGCATAAACCAGGAAAGCTGGCCAATGCTAATTAAATTTGAAGAAAATCAAAAGATGGGGAATTGTAAACAAGATGTACTGTTTTTTCCCCCCTAAAGAGTTAAAACAAAACCATAAAAACATTGTAAAGGAGCTGCTTGGAAGAGATTTAAACTCCCCTAGGGCCAGCAGCACTTCCTGAAATCCAAATGTGCTGAAGATTGCACTTTGTGCTCCAAATTGTATTCTGCTTCTCAACTGCGGCATTTAAAATTATCCAGCCAAGCGAGAATGTGGCCACGTGGAGGGAGGCAAGGGCCCTTTGAATTAGGGATTTCAACCCTGCGGGGCTCCTGCCAGGTGCACTTGTCCGCTTGAGAGGGCACAGCTGGGCACCGTTCTGAAGAAGCAAACCTTTTGCCTTGCTGAAACACTTCGGCTTGTGTGGTTATTTTCTTGAGATACCAGGCCCACTTCTTCGAGTGGCCAATAACCCAGCCATGTGAGGAAGGCATTGCCCGTGCGCAGCCTGGTCAGCTTGCAGAGGCGTGTGGAGGCCTATCGGGGGAGGCGGCGTTTTGTGTTGGAGGCAGGGTGCTCTGGACAGGAGAGGGTGGGCTACTGCACAGTGAGCCGGTGAGCCAGCTTGGCTGGTGTGTCCCAGGGCACCAGCCACACAGGAGGAGGAACCCTTTGCTGCACCGCCATGGGCATGAATGCCGAGGACTAGAAAAGTGGAGTAAGCTAAATTGTTCCACATAGAAAGGGGACAATGTGTGTGTGAGCTGGTGGGGGATGGGGAGAAAACGGAAGGCGGGAGATTGGAGAACACAGAGTTGGAGGAAGTAGGATGGCCAAGTCTATCTAAGATATAACCTGGAGCCCGTGAAATCTGCAATCTTCCATTGCATCCCTGCTTCATTCAATGAGCAGCTGTTGATTCTTTTACTATAAACTACGGGTAACCGTGAGGATGTGGATACGCTAAGTTGCTCCTCTACCTTTATAATAGCTACATGAATCCCATGGTGTGTTATATACATTGTAAACACACATAATAATTTTTATTTGCTGACTTTTTCCTTCCAAGCTTTTGTATGTACATAAAAATATGCACCCTATACCGTTTTTATAATTTTTTAGCTAAAATCCCTAATCTTCCCCACCCGCTAACTATTTAGGTTGTAGATAAAAGACACAGCATAGACCTCACGGGAGGAGCGGGGAGGTGGAAGGCTGGGCGAGTGAGGTACTTGTGGGGTGAGCCCTCTGTCCCCCTGAAGTCGTCAACCAGCCCAGCAGAGCTTGTGGAAGCTCGGTGACTCGGAAGGCGCTCGTGGTAAATCCTGAGTGTGGTTATAAAGACAGTGAGGCAACGAGTCAGACTTCCTCAGGAGAGCTCAGGTGTGGAGGTGGGGCAAGAGAGAGTGAAATAAAACAGGGACGCCTCACAGTCGGACGGCGGTGAAACCGAGAAGGGGACAAAGGACAGAGAGTCCTCTGGAACACTCTGGGGAGGGCAGGGGAGACACAGGAGCCAGCTTCAGCAAGGTCGCTGCCACATTACCAAGCCTACTGCGGAGTAGAAAGGTAGAAAGTTTTCATTTTTTTTGCGTGTGCGGCTTGCCTGTGTATGTGTGTGTGAGATGTTTATGCATGAGCGTATTTATGCGTGCTTTGCGTGTGTGATGCGAACATGTGTGCATATGTGGACATGCCCGTGGAGACCTGAGGTTGATGTTGGGAACCACCCCCAATCATTCTTCCATCTTACTTATCAAGACAGGGTCTCCAGTCAAAGCCAGCACTCATCCCCATGGCTAATGCTGCTAGCCAGCTCGCTCTGGGGGTCCCGGCTCTTTCTGCCTTCTGCCTTCTGGGGCTGGGATTATAGGGAGGTGCTCTTGTCTTCTTTCTTCAGTAGGAAGCACTTTAACCGTTACTCCATCTCCATAACCCCAAACTTTCTAATGCTGGGACCCTTTCGCACAATTCCCCATGTTGTGGTGACCCCAATCATAACATTTTTGTTGCTACTTCATAGCTGTAATTTTGCCACTGTTGTGAACTGTAATGTAAACATCTGTGTTTTCTGAGGTCTTAGGTAACCCCTGTGAAAGGGTTGTTTGAACCTCTAGGGGGCCTCGATCCACAGGTTGAGGATCACTGCCCTAAAGCGTTTCTTACAGCAGAAGGACCAGAGGAAAGAAAAGCAGGCTCGCTCGGTGGTTGAGGAAGCAGGGAGGAAAGGGGCTCTGCCAAGCTTGGCCCTCCTCTCCCCTGTACAGCGCTCCGCACACGCCGGGCACCGGACTCCTTACGCCATCCATCCGGTAGATGGGACCTCCCCAAGTCCCAGAGGATTTTACCCCTAAACTTGATTTGTGGCTTGTCAAAGGGAAGTCACAACAACAAGGCAGTCACCTGTTTAAAGTACTTCAGCGAATACTGATACATGGGGTCGATTTCCGAGAGGCTGGCGATGACAAAGTACATCACGGAGCCCTGTGTGGCCACTGGGCGGTACTTCTCTCGAGCCACGTTGATCATCAGCTCGGTGGACTCCGCCTCCTTCAGCCTGGTTTTAATGGCGCCCGAAGTGATCTGGACAAACACACAAGTTCTCAGGGATCTGATAATGAAAAGTAGTGCGGATTCGAGAACACCCATGTGGGTGCTGGGATTCACACCTGGACCCCTTAGAGTAGCAGGTCCTTCGAGCCACCCGGGCGCCACCCGGGCGCCCCCCGGGCGGGCCCCTAAACTACGACATTTGGAGCCACACATTTCTTGTGCTGAGACTGGGTTTCCTTATATAACCCAGGCTACTCTGCCATTCACTATGGTCCAGGTTGGCATTCAGTTTTTGATGCTCCCGCCTCAGCCTCTTGGATGCTGGGACAGGCCTGCACTGTCACGGGCGGATGAGCACACTCTCTGCACGCAGAGATCGTCACTCGCCTTTGAGTCCTGGAGCGTATCGATGAGCTCTTCGTTATCCAGGATATTCCCTTCAGACGTAAAGAGCAGTTTCAGGATCTTGTCTTCGATAGATTTCAGCTGGTTCTTATCGCTGTTGATTCTCACGATGAGCTTGATTCGCTGCTCCTCCAGCTCGGGTTTCTCAAGCCGCACCACATCGCTAGAACCGAAGTTGAGAGGGCTGGGTTACGACGCTGTCAGCTCCCCTAAGCCACTGCTGTTTTCTTCCCTGTGTGTAACTGGTTATTATTATTATTATTATTATTATTATTATTATTATTATTATTTTCTGAGTTTTTTGCAACCGGCCTTTGGGAGCACTGTGTAGCTGAATCTGAAAGTACAACATTCCGGGTTGCTGGGTTGACATGATGGCTCTTCAGAGTTCTGCATGCCAATCATTGATTTATCTTTATACGTATCTATTTACTTGGTGCATGCGTGTGCGTGTGCGTGTGTGTGTACATGCAAATGATGACCTCTGGTGGTGTTCCTCATTGGCATGGAGTTCCTCCAGGCATCTGCCTGTCTCTACCTTCCCAGTGCTGTGATTATAAAGCATGCACCACCAAACCTGACTTTTTACATGAGCTTTGGGAATTGAACTGAGGTCCTAGGGGCCCCAGAGATGGCTTAGCAGGTAAAGGCTTGTAGGGCCAGGCTGATGACCTCAGTTCAATTCCTAGAACACATGTAAGGAAGAGATTACTAAATGTTGGCTTCTACACATGCTCCATGGTCCAGTGCATATGATACTCCCCACTAAATAATAAATAAATAAATAAATAAATAAATAAATAAATAAATACCCGGGTCTCAGGTCCCTATGCTTGTCCATCAAGCACTCTGTGGACTAAGCTGTCACCCCCAGCTCTGAATGTCAGTTCTGATTCTTCATCTTTTATGTCAGACACACATTCTCCACCACAGTCCCCACAGCGTCCTCACTTGAAGGGGACCCGTTTCCCAGTGCAATCACTCAGTTTCACTCACAAACGCTCCTGTACGCCAAGTCAGAGAGCGGGAGCAGAACGTTTGATATGGGAGTAAAAAAATGTGGACCCAGGAGCAACTCTTGTATATAAGCACTACATGAATCTATCTTACAACAAAGCAAAAGATGAAAAGGCGTAAGTTCTATTTTGTCAGCTCCGTCTGTGCCCGTGATGCCCCCCTTAGACATAACCATGGTCTGAAAGGCTCCGTCTCCAGCTCCATGCCCTCCGTAGAGGTAACCAGGGTCTGAAAGGCATCCTTCTAAAGCCCTTCCTTTGGACGCGCCATTGTGAAGGCCCCGAAGTTAAAGGCACTTGCTGCTGAGTCTGGCGATTTGAGTTCAATCCCTGGGACCCATGTAGTGGAGGGACAACACCTACTCCTGTGTTTGGCCTTTGAGTGGTGGTGTAAGAGATGCACACAGCATACGCATCCACAGTAAGCACTGTAATAATTATAAAGCACTGTATACAGTAATGTAAATATATAACATAAATATAAATATATAACATCATAAACATAAACTATCACATAAAATCTTTATATGTGTGTTTATATGTGTGTAGACACAGAATAAGTTCAATGGTATTTTGCTAAAATAATACTACAGATAGAGCCTACAGTTAGATCTCATTAAAAAAAAAGACCCTGTTTAGTGGTGAATTTGATAACGACCGATATATCTTTTTTTTTTGAGATTTGTTTTATTATTTGTTTCTTTGTCAAAACTTCAAAACAATGGCTAGAAAGATGTCTCAGTGATCAAGAGTGCATACTGCTCTTACAGAAGACCTGAGTTTTGTTCCCAGCACCCTGGGTGGGTGGCTTACAACCTTCTGTAACTCCAGCTCCATGGGGTCTGACACCACGTTCCGGGCCCCCGAAGGCACCTGCACTCACGTGCAGACACACAGAGACAAACATGCACGCACACGATTAAATATAAAAAAATAAATTGCAAATGGACCTTGTAAACAAAACGTTAGGAGACCCATGGCCGTCACCCAGGTTCCCACACTCTCCTCCACACCCCTTCTTGGTTACCTTAGCAACTGATCCTCCAGACCCGATTTAGTGACAGTGAAGTTGATGATCGTGACTTTAATGCACACCTGGAAGAGAAGCAAGGAGGCTGTGAACGCCAAGGTGCGGCTGGTATCACAAGATGGGCTTTCTCTTTCGCGGCTTTAGAAATTCCCTGCAGGTAGGAGTGGTAATCTTGCCCCTCCTCCTCTTGCCCCGCCCCACACAGGGTCCTACAGGATAGCTTAAGGGTCCTTGAGCGTCAGGATGTGATAGCAGCAGCAGTTCCGAATCAACAACTTGGGTTTCAATTTCAGCTGCACCTTTTACTGGTCGCATGATGTTGGGCAAGGCTTCCATCTGGGTCAAACGTTCTTTTCTGATAGTTAATAAAGGATTCATAGGGTATCTACGGGCCTGAACGAGGTAATAAAACCAGTTATGTATAGTGACTTCCACAGGATGCCTTTGTTAAAAAGATTTATTTGTAATAAAATGGGCTGCTTTGCTTCTTCCCTCTCATCATAACATTTTTTTATGGGAAACTATTAGTATACTCCCATAATGTTCAGACTTCACTTGAGTAAATCAATGGCAAGGGGAAGGGAAGACGATAATACGATAATACTTCCTGCCGTGTCTAACAACAGCTACTGGAACTCTGGCCAATGACTCTCTGGATTCGCCCAGTCACTAGAGTTTTCCAACAGGCGATAACTTTATTTGGGAGTTTAGGACATGGCACTTGCACAGTGCTGTGAGCCTGGCTGGGTGGGGCCCTTCTGTCCTGTGAAAGGAAAGGAGGGTGACAGAGGCAGAAAAGGAGAGGCTGCTGGCTGGTAGCTTGCAGCTGGGAGCACACCGGGCTTTGGAGACACATCATGCATAATTCAGCTGGGTGAAAGGCCCCAGACTTAGCTGACCAGACGCACCTCAGGCAGGTAGTGTGGATTCGGCATTTTGGTTGTCATGTAAAACCTGAAACTCTTGTCGTAATCGATGTCCGAATCCCCAAGGCGGATGAGTAGTCTTCCTCCACTCATGAAAGTTTGTTTTAAAAGAATGGGTTCCAGCGCTGGGTCCAGGACTTCTTTGAGCTTAAAAAATGGAAACAAACCATGAGAAAAAGCAAGGAGTTGAAAATGGACGCCACCAGCTTGACATTTAAGGACCTCGGGGTTTACTTTGAGTAAGCGCTTCACCCAGTGACGGCGTGTTTCCTCAGATCCTTACCTTAGCTCTAACGGTACACGCTTGCTGACTGTGTATCAGCTGCATAAGTGGGTAAGAGCACAAGAAGGGTGTGCGCTTATTTAGAATGGTCTCACACGCTACTCATCCCCATGAGAAACAAGCTCTTCGGAGAGGAGCTTGATGGGACACAACTCGGGGTGACCCACTCCAGCTGTCTGCACACAAGTATGTCTGTGCAGTGATACAATGGTCTGAAAATGCCTCTTGATCTCAGAGAGAGTGAACTTTAACAGACCTTGTAGCCAAGTTAATAATCAGCTGCGAGAGCCTTTAAGATTTCATTTTTACTCGGAAGCTCCTTGTTTAGTGAGAAACAGAAAGCAAGGTTCAGGCTGATGGAGGGTGACACCTCTTGCCGCTACAGGCATGCACCACACACGAGCCCCATCCCCCCAGCCTCCACACAAAACACTGAGACACACAGAATTAATTTCACACCCATAAATGGTAGGGACAAAGTCTGAAAGAAGCACTGTAGTAAATACAGACAGGACCTAAGGCTGGGCACCATAGTCATGACTTCAAGCTCAGGAGAGCAGGGAAGGCCCAGCTGGAGCTCCCTGTCACGGGCTGGGAGCCTGACTCCCCAGTGTGATCTGCTATGGATAAATGGTTCTCCTGCATGGGGGACAACACTACGGAAGAGATTTGTCATCTGCCGTGACAGAGGAAAGTCCCTGGGACCTCTCGTGTCTCAAAGGAAACACAGGGTTGAGCACACAGCTTGGAGCTATCATAACGGTTCCAAAGTCTTCCAGAGACTTCCCTCTGCCATATGACTTCAGGGTTCAAGGCAGGGCCTGGGGTTCACTGTAGCACCTTCTCCGTGTTGGCCGAAGCTTGCCTGCACTGAGGCCCTGGTGCTCTGTGTGGCTCCAATGGCGAGTATTGTAAGTCACTTTGGATTTTCTAAGCCGTTAAGACTGCTCAGATAGTCCAACCTCTTACTGCCTCAGTTTCTCCATTGGAAGAATGGGATAATAACAGCAACTATCTGCTAAGGTTGAAGTGAGGATTAATGAGTTAGGGTACCGAGAACCAAATTTTAACTGTTTGGTTCCCACAAATGTTAGGGATGACATCATGTTATTATTGGTGTTTGTTACTGTGCAAAGGCTGCAGCTAAATTACCCCGGGTCGGTATCTTTTCTGAGCACCCTGGGTGCTGTATCAGAGATACTTCTACGTGGGATTGAAGTGGTCACAGCCCATGCCTTTGTTTATCCCTTCTTCCTTTAAAAAATGGAATAGCAAGTTAGGAAAGCAAAGTGTGGCCACAGGGCAATTGTTGTGTGATACTTTGTTTCTGACAGTAAAATTGTCTTTGAATTACAGGCGGAGCTAGCTACTAGGTGACCAAGATTAACCATCGAGGTTTTGGAGGACTGAGGATAGATAGAGAGACAGGAAGTAGTAAGGTGGGGCTTAGAGAGGGTCTTTTGTATGGAGGCGTGACAGAGATAGGAGGTCACGGGTAGCTTCTTAGCTACTTCTCTCATCATTCAGGTTCTCACCCCATATCTGACTCCTGAGCTTTTATTGATGAAGGATAAATTAGGTTAACGCATCAGGCAATCTTCGTTGTGCCCGAGTCCCCTTGCCCAGGAGACCTTCTTGCTGGGTTGAGCTCAGAAAGAAATCATAGCTTAAATCTCCTCCTCTCTAGGCTCTGGGCTGGTTAGTTTCTACTTCAACTTGACAGAACCTAGAGTCATCTGAGGGAGCCTCAGTTGAGGAATTGCCTGGGTCAGAATGGCCTATGGACACGTCTGTGGGACACTGACTTGGCGACTGGTTGGTGTTGGAGGGCCCAGCCATCTATGGGAAGGTGGTTCTGGGCTGTAGTAACAAAACCATGAATCAGTGAAGGAACCAACAAGCAGTGCTCTCATGGTTCCTGCCCTGACCTTCCTCAGTGACGGACTGTGACTTGGACATGTACGCCAAACAATTCCTTCCTCCTCAAGTTGCTTTCTGTCAGCGTGTCTTATCCCAGTGAGAGGATGGAATTAGAAGGGGATCCTATCCCTGCTCTTATTGGCTGTCTCTGTGCCCTGTTTGTTCCTTCAAAGATTTTGATGGAAAGCTCTCTTCCTCCCCCTCACTTCTCTTCTTTCTTTGTTTACTATCTCTGTCCCTAATGAGTCTACGAGCTGTGGAAGACAGGAACTCTGCAGTTGGTTCTCAGATGCTTGTGGAATGAGCAGACAATGTAGACATTAGTTTTGGAGTGATAACTCCCACAGTAGAACATTTTAACTCAATGAGCCCCCCCTTTGGGGGCTGGGAGTGTTGCTCATTTGGTAGTGTTTACCCAGTATGCCGAAAGTCCCAAGTTCTAGCCCTAGCACTGTAGAAACCAGCCTTGATGGCACAATTTGTGATTCAGGAGGTAGAATGGATCAAGAGTATGAGGTAGGTTTTGGCTATATAATAGGTTTGAGACCAGCCTGTACACATGCGACTTGTCTCCAAAAAGCTCATTTTTCTTAGTTATCAAATTAACCTGACCCTTAAATTGTAGAAATAATGGTTACATCTACTGGAACAGTTCATGGGCCATCGTTAGCGTGCGGCATGTATGTAGACAGAGGTTCTTACTGTCATTACTGCTTTGAATTTTCCATCCCTTAAGGCCCACAGTGAGGCCTGGGGATGAGTGGTGTTGGAAAGTAGAGACTCTCAGCTACAAAATAATGGGGTAAAAATTGCTTCAAACCACAGATTGCCCCTCATCTGAGAGTGTACTGCTTGAGTAGCAACTGCTTTGACCAACTTCAAAACGGACCTGACCGGCACCCTTCATGGTGCAGGTGTGGCCCGCTGGCCTGTACAGAGTTCCAGGCATCGGACAGTTAGGAACTCACACGAGAAGGCAAAGAAAAAAAATCAAACCTCTTCCAGTAGGACCGGCAAGCCCAGCCGGATGGAATTTTCCAGTGTCCGTAAGAAATTGCTGTCTGTAAGCTTAATGATCTTTAGCCCGCTCTTGCTCTCCTTGTTTCTTATCCAGCGGTTGGCCTGCGAGAGAAAGCACACAGAACACCTTCGCTTTTGAGTAAAACAAAGATCTGGAGAGGGGGAAGTTTCCAGAATAGAGAATAGAGTTTAGTTGCTCGGCTAAATTGGAGACGTAAACAACAAAACCCCCAAATAAAATAAAAACTCCTCTTCCCAGTGAAAACACGCTTGATGTCCAATGTTTGAGATCCCTCTGTTTGTTCAAATTTGAAACAAAGGAAGTAAAGGGCCGCCTTGGAAAGCCCAGGCTTCTGACACTTGGGTTCTGTGACTTCCTGTTCTAATCCCCAGTTAGCCTTTAGGAAGCCAGACAGCAGGGGTCTGTAAATTAAGGGCAGGCTTGCCACCAGTTCCATCTATCCTGGCTTCACTCTGATTCCTCAGGCTTTTTAGGGTAAAAGGATCAATGGTCTCATATCTCTGTCAATTTACATGCTCCCCGATAGGAAATGGAAAACTAATGGCCTTCCTTCTAAACAGAGCGGGTCTGAATGAAGAAAGGGGAGTTCCTGTGCAGGTCCCTTCTCACTTTTCACAAAACCGGGCACTTCTGTAAGGCAGAGGACTCTGAGTAGGAGGTGCCCCAGCCTCCTCGGTCTAAGCCTCCCTTCAATTCTGTTAGAATCCTCCTGAGTTACCACAGGCAGATGAGCTTTCGGCAGTGGGTCACTCTATCCCGAGTGTTTGCTACACACCTGATCTTGGGGGTCAATCATCAAAGGCCACCTTCTCCCCTGAGTAACCAAAATGCCGTTTTCAGTTGATATCAAGTCTCTGGGCAGCCCATCTGTGTTCCACTGCCGGATTTCGTAGGGATCTCCGAGAGTGTTGATGAGACTGAAGGACGGGTCAATCGGGATCTCCAGGACCAGGCAGGACTCAATCCAGCACTCTATAAGCTGTATAAGGAGGAACACTCAGTATATGATGGAGAGCAGCAGGAAGCCGGCGGCTGGGAGAGCTATGACCTAATCATTTCCATAGCGGACGAGGAAAAAGGGCGTGACTTAAAGCCAGGCATCTCATGCTAGAACAGTGTCATTAGCTGTGACGTCAGGCATGCTATTCCTGTGTGGACTTCAGTTTTCTCATGTGTAGAAGAATGGGTTCTCACGATGGCTGTGAGCATTATTGCATGATCAGAACCGTCTTCTCCCTCCCCAACAAAGGACCATTCGAACCGAACCAGCGGACCCCAGAGCTTTCCGGGTCCGGGTGGCTCTTGGACCAGGTTCCACTGCTCACAGCGGTGAACATTTATAGGAAGTTAGTTCACAAAAGAATGACTATGCAAGTCTTCCCGGCAATTTAGTTCTCTGAAAAGTGTGTGTAGACAGAATATTTGTGTTCTGATAAAGTGCGTGCGTGCGTGTGTGCGTGTGTGTGTGTGCCTGTCCTGTGTGTGTGTGTGTGTGTGTGTGCCTGTCCTGTGTGTGTGTGTGTGTGTGTGCCTGTGCTGTGTGTGTGTGTGTGTGTGTGTGTGAGTGTAAGTGACGTGTGTGAGTGTGTGAGTGTGTGTGTGCGTGTGCATGTGTGTGTGCCTGTGCGTGTGAATATTTCTGCCCCGGTGAACTGCCATAATGGAGAACTTCCATCTAAACATAGGGAAATGAGGCCCCCATGCCCCACCGATTCCACCGGCTTCTTACCGTTGTTCTGCACGCAGCAGTCTTACTCACCAGCTGCCTGTACTGGGCTGTGAACGCCCCATAATAAGCCACGCAGGCTGCTGCTATAAACACATTGCCGATGATGTTCGCTATCTCCTCCTGGAATTTCTCAATGCTTTCTTCCCACCGGACCTGCTCGTCTCCTAGCGCGGCCGTCAGCTTCCCAGCACGCACCAGGCGCGCCTTGGTCAGGGCCATGTTCTTTGCTGGGAGAGTTTTGAGGACATTGGTCGTGTTAGTCAACACTTTCCAAATCGTGAAAAGTTGATCGATTTGCTTTGGTTTCCAAAGAAGCTAGTGTTACATTGCTAATGATGTCAGCTCATCTGGGCCCAAATCCCACAGCTCTTCCTCACGTGTGTGCACGCCAGAGCCAAGGCTAGGCTCTTCGGTGCCAGGGACTGCCTGTGTGCTCCTTGCTCTGGCTGAAGACAATGCTCTCTGAGGGTGTGCGCTGTTTATTGTTTACATCAAAGTTAACGCGTCCTTTAGAGTTATACCGTACGCGCTTTAACAAGCCTTTTGTATGTAAGATGGTGAATTTATACAGGACTTGAGTGTGGTTCCCAGCGCCCATGTCAGATGGCCCACAGCTCTGGCTCTGGGGCTTGGGATGCTCCTTCCCGGCTCCTGCATGTACTGAACGCGTGTGCTTACACCTACACACAGACTCACACATACAAACATCATTGGAGATAAGGTAAGGTCTTTTGAAAGCTATGCTCTCGCTCCCTGCAAGCTCCCCCCACCCCCTTGTGAAAGCTCCCCCGGCCTTTCCTATCCAGAACGGGCCCCTTACCCAGACTTTCTTTCTCATTCACGCCCTTGTCGTACTCGTCTTGCAAAGTCTTTATTTGGTCTTCCACTTGTTTCAGCAATGCTTGCTTTTCCTTCAGGGTAGCCATTGTAATGTCAAGTTCAGCCTGACAAAAGCAAGCACGCAAATGGGTCCCACAAAAGACTGATAACATCGACTTAGAATACGGTGTATATTCTCTACGTTCTTTTTGACAGGACCCCAAACACTTCCGTCTTGCATAGCTTGGGCTAGGGATGCAGCTTGTTGATAGGATACTTGTGGAGCAGCTGTGAGGCCCTAGCTTTGATCCCCAGTGCTGCATAAAGCCAGGCATGGCGGGCACACCTGTAATCCAACCCATCACCTACCTGAGCGGTAGAGGCAAGGGGGTCAGAAATCCACATAGCAAGTTTAAGGCCAGCCTAGGCTGCAGGAGCGCCCCTCCCCTCTATGAAGTGGGATATAGGATTGTCATAAAACAAACAAAGAACAGGGCAGTGGCCAACAAAACAAATCATAAAACGAATAGAGGGACAGATGTAGTAGTTACCACACTGGATTATTATTTTAAAGTATACAACAAATCGAATATTCGCGTATGATGGAGACGAATGTTTCCTAACTAGTTCTCTGTATCGGAAGTCTACCAACTAAGGCCTGGAGGTCACAGCTAGCCTATTGACTATTTTTTTTTTAAATGCTTCATTAGCATATACAAGTTATACATAATAGGCTTCATCATGACATTTTCATGTATGTTTAAATTGTATATTTCTCACATTCGCTTTCCGTCACCCTCTCTTGCGCCCCTCCCGCTCTTTCCAGCGTGTCTCCCTTCCTCTTTCATGCCTTTTGCTTTTAATAACCAGATGAGTTCCATCAGGGTTGTCTACGGGACCGAGGGCCCCACGCCAGGGTGCGAGTGCTCCTCCTCCGTCTCCCAGAGGTGGTGAAGTACTGTCCGTTTCCGTTTCTGCACATGCTGTGGGCTGGACTAGGACTTCTCTCCTCCCCACGGCTTCTCGGGTCCCGTTCTTTAGTGTGCTGAGGGCCTAACTCACAGCCTTGGGGCAGAAGGCAACCTTCTTGTCACTGAGCCCCGCCCCCGGCCTCTAGAAATGGTTTTCATGATTCCTAATGCTAGGGAGAAAAATCAAAAGGAGGGCAGTTTGAGGCTGGGTGACAGTGTCCCTCATCAAGCTGTGCTGGAGCCCCGCCGTGCTTCTGGTTGCACACGCATTGTTCATGTAGTGGCCGCTTCTGCTTCTGCGGAAGTTATCGCAGCGCTAGGGCCCTGCTTACTGTCTGGGTGTTTCAAGGCAAGTTCTGCTCAGCCCTGCTTGATGCCCTTGGCTTTGGTAACTTGCCCCACAGACAGTTCATTCTTTGCTCTTCCTGGGAAGACTCGGGACCTTATGTCTGACTGTGGCTTTGGTGGTCCTCACACCTGAGGCGACACTACCCCTACACGACAAACCATCAGAAACTTCACAAGCATCGCAGACGCATTTCCCTTCACCCCTGATATTGAGGAGACCAACCTGCTGGAGGATTCACTTTCCCCTTAGTCTACAATAGGCTGCCTTTAGAGAACATTTCTGGGGGGGGGGATCTGCCTGCTGTTGTTAAAAGTGGGCCACTTTAAGGGCTGCAGTCACTATGCCAGTGCACACGAACAGATCACAGCGGCCTCCCACAGGGTATGGGTGACGTCCGGTTATGGCCAGACGTCTAGGAAACACCCGAGTCTGGCTCACGTACCTGGGCAGCTCGGAGTTTCTGTCTCTTTGGCTCGACTTCTTTGACCACCCGAGAGTACAGGTCCATCGCCCTCACCCACATACACATGGATTTACAGGCTTTGGACACCTTCTCCACCTTCTCAGGCACGAAGTCGGGATTGTTGATGTACCTTTGCAGCTTTGCCAGGATCTGAGGCTTTATGTTTTCCTTATCGTACTCTAAAAGCCTTCGGAGGAAGTTAGAGTCACCAAGAAGTTGCTTTGCCGTGGGCCAGTCGGGCCTGAAAGACAGACAGACAGACAGACAGACAGACAGACCACTGTGAGTTATCGGCATTGCCGTCAAGCAACGGGAGGACACCAGGATCACTCCTGTGAGGACATTAATGATAACATCACTCCAGGCGGCGGCGAGCTTTAACCTCAACACCGTAGTTCTGGTAATGGCCTAAGTAGTTCATGCGGAGAGAGAGGCAGCTGCGCGATTAAACCTCTATGACTTAGATCGGTAGAGAATAAAACACAAGACAATAGTTTTAGACATGTAAGATATTATAGAAAGAGTGAGGTTTTTAAAAGGTAATAATTTTTATTTTTAATGGTGTGCATGTGCTTCTCTGTGTGTGTTGTGTATGGGAATGTGTATGTGTGTGAGTGTAGTGGCTGTGAAGGTCATGGGATCCCCAGAACCGGAGTTACACGTGGGTGTGAGCCAGCTGGCGTGGGTGCGGGGAACTGAACTCGGGGCCTGTCAAAGAGCAGCAGGTACTTTAAACAGCAGAGCCATCTCTCCAGCCCTGAAGTTATAATTTTTATTTCAAAAACAAAGTAGTTACGTTTTATCTCCTTTGCCCCAGCTTTGAACTCTGTTGCCAGGATGTCTTTAAAATCGCCTTCTGACTAGGCTTTGCGTCTCTTGGTCAAACAAGCGTGTTCTTTTGAGCTTTTGCTACACTGATATTTGTTACTTCTTTCTTTTTTTCAAGGCAGTGTTTCTCTGTGTAGGCCTGACGTTACTGGAACTTTCTCTGTAGATCAGGCTGCACACTGATATTTCTAAGGAATTCTGACTAGGTAGAAAAATGTTCAGTGGTTCTTAGGCTCCCCTTTGCCCGCCTAGGGCCCCTGATGGTACCAGCCTAAGGGTCAGGTCAGTGGAGACATCTGGTGGTAGTGGCTTGTTCCAGACTCTGCTCAGTTTTACATAGAAAGGGACACACACACACACACACACACACACACACACACACACACACACTTCAAAAGAAAATTTGAAAACTAAATGCCATCAAGAGAGAATCTGCTTGGCACAACATATACATGATCCTTTGTGAAAAAATCACTGCCTACTCGACTCCCTCCCATTCTATGAAAATCATGGGTCTCCAATCTTTTCTTCTTCTAAAAAATAACAAACAAAACAAAAGAAAACACAACAACACTGCTCTGATGTGGGATAATGTAAACATTTGTCACTCATATTGGTTTAATAAAACACTGGTTGGCCAGTAGCCAGGCAAGAAGTATAGGTGGGGCTACCAGACTAGGAGAATTCTGGGAAGAGGAAAAGCAGGGAGAGAGTCTCGAGACAGACACAGAACAAGCAAGACGAGACCGCCTCACTGAGGAAAGGTACCAAGCCACGTGGCTACACATAAATAAGAATTATGGGTTAATTTAAGTTGTAAGAGCTAGCTAGTAATAAGCCTGGGCAATAGGCCAAACTGTTTATAATTAATATAAGCCTCTGTGTGCTTATTTGGGACTGAACAGCTGAAGGACAGGGCAGGACAGAAACTTCCGTCTACACTGTTCATATCTTTGCCCTAACTACCTGCATCCTATAGACAATAGTTTTATACCTCCCACTATCTATCATAAAATAGACATTGAATACGTTTTTTTGAATGAGCAATCAAACCAAGAAGAAATGGGTAGAGAACAGGATGCATATGTGTGTAGGAAAATATGACATGGGCAAAGTACATTAAAGGCAGAGCTCACCGGATATTCCCTGTGACTCACTTGGCATTTAGGAGGATGGAGATGGCTTCCATCACAGTCATGACCAAATCAGGAGGCTTTGTGAAGACTCTGATTTCTGATATATCTGCTTTATCTAAGGAATCCAGGGCTTTGTTGGCAGCATCAAGGGCGGGGAGAGCTTCCTCAAGGTCTCTCTGGGCATCATCAGCTATTGCTTGAGTCTCTTCAGCTTTCACCTTTGCAATTGCTTCATCTTCTTGCACAACATTTCGGACCTAGCCACGGAATCAAGGTTGCTTAAGAGGTCTCGTTAAGGCTTGAACATCCTTCAGTAAAAAAGAAAACTCTGAAATCTGAAATGTTTAGAGCACCAAGTACCTCCACAAGCAGACACTTTCACCCTGGACCTCATGTGACGGCTACAGTTGAGTTCAGGCAGTTAGCATGACTGTGCCTAGTTACTGTAAGATGATGTTTATAAAGTGTAGATAAGTTGAATGGACTTGAACTTAGATCTGAGTCTCATGTTGTTGTAGAATATTATTTTATGATGTGTTATATTTGTTTATGCCATGGAACATTTGTCTAACGATGCAAAGATGAGCTGCATTCTTTTATGTTGCATTTGTTTAACTCCGTTACTTAGCCTGTCTAAAATATCTGATTGGTCTAATAAAGAGCTCAACAGCCAATAGTAAGGTGGTAGAAAGGATAGGCTAGGCTGGCAGGCAGAGAGAATAAATTAATAAATAGGAAGAGAAATTTGGGAGAAGATTGAGGAGCAAGAAAAGGAGGAGGACATCAGGGTCCAGACACGCACACGCACGCACGCACATGCACGCACACATGTGTGCAAGCACACACGCACACACATGCGCACACGCACATACACGCTCACACACACTCACACTCACACACTCACACATACATGCACACTCACACGACGCACGCGCACACACATACACTCACACACACTCACACTCACACACACTCACACACGCGCACACACACTCACATACATGCACACGCACGCGCGCACACACACTCACACACACTCACACACATGTACACGCACACGCACATACACTCACATACACTCACACTCACACACACTCACACACGCACATGCACACACACGCACTTACACACACACAGTCACACTCACACACATGTACACGCACACGCACGCACACACACACCAAGCCATGGTGTAAGAAGCAAAGGAAGAAACAGAACAGAGAAAGAGAAAGGCCCAGAGGCAAAAGTTAGACGGGATAATTTAAGCTAAGGAAATCTGGCTAGAATAAGCCAAGCTAAGGCTGCAGTTATAAGGAACAAGGGGCCCAGTGTGCCCCTGAATAGAGTAAAAGCAACTAACAACACAGGTTGTGTATTTCCTATCATGCAGATATTCCAAAATCGAGAAAATCCCAAACACTTCTTGTGCTAAGCATTTCTGATAAGCGACATCTGGTGTGTTTGAAGAGCCAGGATAATGACCTGTCCTGTCCCTTTGTGCTAGACCAGTGGCGAGAGGGAGCTGTGTCCTGTTACCCTTGTCTTGCGATAAAGTCAGCTGGCAGTTCCTTCTTAGGAGGAGGAGGAGCTGTTTTATAGTTTCAGATATTGCTTCTTTCACGATTCTTTCAGCTATGTATGGTCACTGAGCGATACCAACTCACCGGCACATAACCGTCCTAACTTGGTCAAGTGATTGCAACTGAAAACATTACTGAATTTCTAGAAAAATAGCTTCACTGATTCTGGTATCTGTTTTAATGACACATGTAATAATAAAATGATCTGGTCGCTTACTGTGGATTAATCTTCATGGTCCACTTGACAGAATTTACAATCGCCATGGAAACATAATGTCTATAGGGTTGGCTCAAAAATGGTTTACCTGAGCAGGGAAGACCACCCTGAATGTGGGTGGCACCGTTCTCTGAGCGGGGTGGGGTAGGGTCTTAGACGGCCGAACACCTACGTGCCCAGTTGTGTCTGTTTCTTGATTGCGGATACACTATGACCAACTTCCCCGTACTCCTGAATCCAGCTGGACCATCCTCCCTCACACTGTCAGCTCAAGCAAACTCACCCACGCTTAAGTGGCTTCCTGTCAGCTATTGGTCATAACAATGAGAAAAAATGATACACTTATCTTATACAACTGTTGAGGCGCCAGCTGAAGCCTTATCCCACAACACCCGATACCTGATCAGCACCACAACATTTAACACCCGATCAGCATCACAACATTGAATACCTGATCAGCACCACAACATTTAATACCTGATCAGCACCACAACATTTAATATCTGATCAACACCACAACATTGAATACCTGATCAGCACCACAACATTTAATACCCGATCAGCATCACAACATTGAATACCTGACCAGCACCACAACACCCGATACCTGATCAGCGTTTTCTTGATCCACCGCTAGCTTCTCCATCAGGGCTTCTACGTCTTGTGATTTTTGCAGCAGCACAGGCTCTAAAGCTGAAAGGTCTAGTTTCATTTTATCCACTAATATGTTGGTTTCTAATAGCTTGCTGAGACCATTCTTCACACGATCTCGTGCCTAAATGACAACAGAAAATTCACAACAGTGTTATGAGCTGTAGGTTGCTGGCATTCGTTATTTATGTTAAATTTCATACTTACAGAATCACCACACCGTTGTGTAGCTCTTCAGGCTGTGAGCCTTCTGCAAGTAAGGAAACGTAAACCTAAGCTGTACAGGCGGTCGGTACAACTCTGGGAATGAACCACATCACTGGCCATGTGTTTGGATCCAACCCTCCGGCTACAGCTGTGGGATGTCTCTGAATCATTTGGCTCACGGTAGCATGTTCAAAGTCAGAGACAAGTTCAGACAGGAGCCCCTGGAGACCTTTATTTCGGGAGTGTTCACTCAGAGCTGAGAGCCTGGGGAGGCGGAGGCCTGAGAACGGGGCTCTGATTGCTGCATCTGAACCCTGCAGGGTTGCAGGGAGGATGCACAGTGCAGGAGACTCCTCTGGAAGAAAGAGGACGCCCTGGTTTGAAGGTGCATCAGAAAGGTCATTTCAAATGGGCAGAAGTCAAGGCGACTGTTGGACTAGTTGCAAGTCCTGTGTTTTATAAGGATAGGACACCTGGAAAGTGTTTTAAATGTCTAAGCAGCAAAGACTTCCACTTTGTGTCTAAAATGTTTGAATTCTGGATCATGTTAATGGCTCCATGGGGAGGGGGATGACAGCCACTGTTCCTGGGCACCTCATAGGTCAGGCCATATTTAAGGACTCCATGAAAACTGTGCTATGTATTTGTTTACTTTTTCTTTTACAGTCTTCTTTAAATGTCACAGCAAACCAAGTCGGAGCTACAAGTATCTCTAAAGTTTGTTTTCTACATTAAAAATTCTGTGTTGCTTTCTGTTCTTAGGAGATTTCATGCAGTCCAGGCTAACCTCAAGCTCATTATGTAGCCGAGGATGGCCTTGAACTCCTGCTCTGGTGTTATGTGCTGGGATTATAGGGTTATCTTCTATTCAAGTTTACAGACCTTTCATAACAGGCTTAAGATTGTGATATAAGAGTCAGCGTTCTGGCGGCGTGGAGACAATGCGGCCGTAAAGTCCTTGGCTTGGTGCTGACCGTCAGCACATGTTAGAGCATTCAGAACCCACTGCTCATCAAAAACGCTTTCTTCCGTGTGAAACTCTACAGAGATGGGGAGGCCTCTGCTAGACTTCTGTGCTAGTGTGTTCTCTTAATTCTATTGCACCAACAGTACATATATGTGAAAGAAGGAAAGCATAAATATTCAGGAAGGGGGAGGCCCTTGCACCGACACAAGAAGACCCTTTTTGATTTGTGTCGTCACAGGCTGTGAGGAGTATGGTTTGGCTTGAAGATGGCTCTGAAGATAGAGGGGAATGTAGCTCAGGGGTAGAGTGATTGCATAGATCTTTTATTCAACTCCGTCTCCCCCCAACCCCCAAGTTTTGGCTTTAAGCCACAGATTTTTTTTTTTTTTTTTTTTTTTTTTTTTACGGACAAGACCGCAAGACCGAACGTACTGAAACTAACTGCTTCCTCTTCTCGGTGAGCATAGTGAGGTAGAGGTTGATGAGCTCCAGGTAGGAAGTGGGCGTGGTGTAGTAGCGCCTGCGCAACTCGTTATAGTAGCGGTCCGCCATCTGGGAGACGCTCAGGTGCACGTTCACGCACATGAGGGAAAGCTTTTCTTTCAGATCCTCATTTCCAGTGTCAACGGCTGAGAAAAACGTCTTTGACACAGACAGCAGCGCTTCTCTGGGCCACTGTAAGTAAAGAGGGCATCAATCAGAAAAGGGCGTCTGTCGGCCATGTTCACTGCACGCCACTCAACAACCGGGGACTGGTCCTTGTCTGGTCCCCCCTTTCCGAGGCCTTTGGAGCTGCATGAACTGGCCCTTATTGCCAGGGCCCCAGCTCAGGTCTGCACTTGCTGACCGGTTGGCCCCCGGGAACAGCGTCAAGCACATAGAAGCAATGGGTGCTCATCTGTGGAATCCCATGCATGGAACCACACGGGTTACAAGGACCCGTGGTCTCCGCTGTAACACACAGTTGTGGGGTCAGGTCTGTCAACGCCGTCACGGCCCTACATAGACCCCCAACCCCTTCCCACCTCCTCCATTTCCAGCTCCCCTGACCCTTACTCAGATTAGACCCTGAGTTAACTCTGTGGGCAGCCGAGTGCAGCTGGAGAGAAGCCCCACTCGGCCTCCCATTCCCTGATGGTTTCTGAGCCAGGCTCTCTCACTGTGTGGCCCAGGCTGCCCTCAGCCTCCCTGGCGCTGGGATTGCAGGCATTGCTCTTGGCTTGCTTCCCTTTCAGTCCATGACAAGCAGCCCCTGTGCGAGGCCCAGGCGTGCCTCTGCCATCCTAACACAGCTGCCTTTCCCAACACATCACTTTGGTAGTCTTGTGCTTCGCACACCATCGCCAAGACTTACGTGTCCCTTTGCGTTACTTTCCCACAGGAATAAAAAGACCAGAAGCAAACAAAACTTCAGTGAGCTCCCCCACCCCCACGGCCCACACCAATATCTCCCCATCTGCACCTGAGCCCCTTAACCTCCCCTCTTATCGCCCAGAGCACGGCTTCTCTCATGGCAGCTGCACCCAACGCTTCTCTGCTATTCAATGACAATGGCTCCATGAGGGTCAGTGTCGTAGCCCTGTGTTTCTCTTCCTGGATCGTTTCTTTCAACACACACAGAGTTTAAAAGTACTCCTTTCTCAGTGGGTAGGATGGATCAGCAGGTAAAGGCGGTTGCTGCCAAGCCCGCCAACCTGAGTGTGACCCCTGGACCCATGTGATGGAAGGAGCGACCTGACCTCAGCAAGATGCCATGTGACCACCGTGTGAGTGCTGTAGCACAGTCTGCCCCCTAAATAAATGCTGCAATCAACTTAAAGGTAGCGTTTCCCTGGCCTCTTTGTACCCTTCTAGCCCTTACTCATGGCCTCAGTTTCCTTAGGGAAAAAACTTCCTGAGATTGTTGCTTATACTCACCGCCTCTGAATCCTTTCGTTGAGATTTATTTATTTTCATGTGTATTGGTGTTTTGCCTGCATGCATGTCTGTGCGCTACATGTGTGCCCTTGGAGATCTTCTGGGACTGGTATTACAGACAAACTGGTATCAGCAGCCATGTGGGCGTGGGAATGGGACCGGGGTCATTGGAAGAACAGCTAGTGCTTTTAACTGCCCAGCCATCTCTCCCACACACCTCTTCTCTTCTTCAGGTTTCTCCCAGACCATGCACTGAAACAGCTCTTGTCTGGATCACAACCACTGCGGTGCCCGTGGCCTCTCCTTTCTTCACAAACTTGTGTTCTCTTGGCGGTGCCCATTGCGGTAACCCCACGTGTGCGTAACTTCCCATAGGCCTTTAGCACTAACATAAGTGTCGTGAGCTGTGCTCAGACAGCGTGGTAGCTCCAAACACGCAAATCTACCTTCTCAAAGAGGGCACCCCGGTGTCACCAACCTGCACAAACCAGTCGATGGTGCAGCAGTTCACCAGGGACGGAAACATTCGGCATCGGGACCTGAAGGCCTCGCCGACGGGGCTCATGCAGAGGACAATGTGCAGCTTCTGGCGCACTCTGCTGATGAAGTATTGAAACACCTGGCAGCAAAGGTCAGGTTTCAGTTTAAAGTGAGGAGGAGGCTCCCACCGAATACAACCAGCATGGACAAATGGATTGTCGGCATCCACGCTCAGCGTGCTCAACAAAATCTAGACCCACCCAGAGGATGCCTGTAAGGGGTTATCCTGGTCACATTACTTGACTCGTCTTAATTCTGGGTGGGACTGTTTCCTGGACTTGATAAGGTAGAGAAAGGAGCTGGGCTCTAACATGTACGCATTCATGTCTCTGCTTTCCAGTTGTGGATGGGATGTGTTCAGGAGCTTCAAGCTCTCGGACCATGACTTCCCTGCCATGATGGGCTGTGCCCATGGTGGAGTAACCGCTGAACGATGGGCTGGAATAAACCCTTTCATCTTTAAGTTACTCTTGTTAGGCATTTTTATCACAGCAACGTGAAAGTAACGAAGACACTTACGCAGCCTGGAATACTAAAAATGACAGCTTGAGGTAGGCCTGGTGGTGGTTCAGTCCTGTAATCCCAGCTACTCGGGAGGCTGAGGCAGGAGCAATGCAAGTTCACCGCCAGCCTGAACTACAGAGTAAGTTCAAGGTCACACTGGGAAATTTGCCTCACTAAATTCATAGGCATTGCTTTGGGACAGAGAGCAGTCAGGGGTCAGGGCCAGGGCCCTGCAGGCCTGAAAGAAGTGGTGTGTCCCTGGAGAGATCAGTTTTGGAACGTCTCCTTATTTCAAGTGCTTTGTGCCATGGGGGGTGGGGACACACTGCTTTGTGGCTGGCAGCTGACCACAGGGCCCAGTGACCATCAGCTCCCTGGTATAACAGGATTGGTACAGTGGAGGCTTCGGCTCCCATGGCTGTTAACTCCACAATGTATGTGACAGTTAGTTTCAATTATCAACTCGACACGACCTAGAATAGCCTGGAAAAGAGCCTCAGTGAGGGAGTATCCCCGTCAGGCTGGGATGAGGAAGACTGTGCCCACTGCGGGAGGTGCCGCGTTACAGACTGGGCACTGGACTGCGTGGAGGGGAGAGGAGGGCAGACACATGCAGCCAGCAGGCTTGGTTTTGTTTTCCATCTGCTCTTGCCGGGGTCAAGCACCTGCCTTGACTTCCCTGCTACCAGGGACTTCACCCTTTCTCCCCCACGCCGCTTCTGTCAGATTATTTCCACAGAACAGGAATGGAATGAGGACAGTGTGCATTGTATATTCATTCCCAGGAGTCAGGCTGCTTCTTTCTTTGGCCTCCTGAGGGTCCTCACCGCCCTAATGAATCCCCTCTGTGGGAGACTTGCTGGTTGTACTTATCTCTGACCTAGGGCAGTTCTCACAGGGCCATGGTAGCTATCCAGGTATAATAGCCCTGAAGTGGAAGGAGGTGCAGAGAGTAGGGAGGGAGGGGCACGTGAAATCACAGGGCTGGAGAAAGGGCAGCGGGTAGCAGCTACACTGTTCCAGAGAGAGACAACGTATTTCTGTTTTCATTGTGCAGAGCCTTCCTGCCAGGCACGGGTATGAAAAGCTTTAGGCTTGAGCCTGCAGCCTCCCTCAGGCTAGACACTGCAGGGTCTATCTAACAAGCGCAGCCTCAAAGAAGAGTGAGGGGCTGACGGGGACTGTAATCTCTGTGGGGGCAATAGGATTTCTGGTCTGTTTCCATGGACACGCAGAAAACAAAATACATACAACTACAGGAGAATCAGAAAAAAAAAAATCTACCCACAGGTGACTGTGCGCTGCCAGGAAAAAGGCTAAGGTACTCTTTGCACAGAACTATTGCGTGCAACTATTCTGGAATGTGATACCTCATCTCTGTTCCCTTCAGAAATTCCGACTTCCTTCGCTTTTGGGCGGGTGGCTGCTAAAACCTGCTCCAGCTCATCCTTTTCAAATAAATTAGGCACTTCACCCGAGTTTAGAATATTATTGATGTCTTCAAGGAACTCTTCCACGACGATCTGTAGGGAAAGCGGAGTGGCCATCGTAAGTCCATTGTGGTCCAGTTACTAGAAGAAATTATGGAGTACCCATTCCAAAACTTACAGGTGCTAGTTCCACCTTTAAAAGATACTTAAACCCTAGATAGAATCACACAGTGATTCTATTGAGTTTCCATCTTTCGCTCCTGTTTCGTCTCTTACAGAGTGTTTGCAGCTGTTCTGGCTTCGCTGCGCTCGCTGTCATAAAACACCCTGGACCGAAGGGGACACTGGGAAGAAAGGGTTTATTTGAAGTACAGTGCCAGGGTGCAGTCAAGGCACCCAAAGCAGCTGTAACATGACATCTGTAGCCGAGAGCAGAGAGAAATGAGTTATCGATGTTGATTGTTTGCTGGCACTCAGCAGGCTTCTTCACTTCCTTCTACTGTTGGGACCCCCTGCCCAGCGAATGGTGCTGCCCACGGTGGGCCGGGCCCTCTCATATCAAGAGAGAGCCCTCACAGTCATGCTCACAGGCCAATCTGATCTAGAGATTTCCTCAATTCAAACTTTTTCTCGGGTGATTCTGGATTGTGTCAATTTGACAGGTAAAGCCTAGCTAGCACAATACCTTAGCCATCAAAGTCATAGGTACAAGTATATGTTCTGCACCATCCAGTTGTGATTTTTATTGTAAATATCAAACCACAGCTCTATGGAGTATTCATCTTAATCACAGATGTGGGAGTGCAATGCATGGGCCATGGACACAATGTACCTTGCATTTCCATGGGCATAAACTGTTGAACGTTTAGTTTGTATTACAAATTCATCTTTAGGTCTACAGCTTTTCTCCTCAGCTGGGAGCAAATTACTTTCACGGATAAAAATCCCAGGAGTGAAATTAGCATGTAAGGTGAATTAATATCAACTGTTTCTCATCTAGTAATGACTTTAGTAATGCTTAATATTTACTTTTGTTAATATGGGTTCATAAGCACTTCCTTTTGGAGAATTTAATCGGCATGTCTTTGTCTTTTAAGCAAGAGCAAAGTTCGCCACATTGACTTCTCTTAGGGAGTACTACCTCAAAACGGTGTCTTTGGACATGATGTGGCTTTGTACTCATGACTCACCACAGCTGTGGCTATCTGCATAAGACCTGCATGCTCTCAAGTCAGTTCCAGCATGGATGGGGAAGGGTATGCAAAGCCTCGCCCCTTGCCAAGAACCTACTGATCTCTGATGGCCCATGAGATTGGGTGAATCAGTCGCCCCCCCCCCAAGCCCCCGTGGGGACAGCCCATAGTAGGTTGCCCATGCTTCAGTAGACGCCAGTACACCCATGCACATGTGGGTGGAACTAAATGGACTCAGTGGATTATAAGGAAAAGAAGACATCAGGCTGGGAGGGGCAACGATCTCCTATACTTTACCCGTCCTCAAAACACGTGGATGGTAACCCGGTGCGTTCCCAGAAGGTTCCCAGTGGGTTGTAACCCTACGCGCTCACTGTTTGAGTATGTACCTGGGTGTCTGTGAAAAGGAAAACCATATTTTTGTCGTCCACACCAGCCATCTTGTACAGCTTCCTCAGGTCGTCGTGGAAACTGTCATAATTATACCCTCGGCTGAGTTCAATCTGCAAACACTTGTAACCACATATGTGTGCTGCGAGTCTCGTGAGGGACTGCTTCCCCGTGCCTCCTACCCCGACCAACAGGGCATTGCCTCTTTCCTGGCGGATCATCCTTGCAATCCTGCAGGAGGCAAAGCAGAGGAAGATTGAGTTCAGGACCACAGACATGGCTTCTGGGGAGAGGGCCTGCTACGGTGGGGATGGCTGTGGCCAGCAAAGCGGGAGATGAGCAAAGCAATGCAGCAGAGGAGCAGGCTGTCTCACAGGCATGCAGCAGAGGAGCAGGCTGTCTCACAGGCATGCAGCAGAGGAGCAGGCTGTCTCACAGGCATGCAGCAGAGGAGCAGGCTGTCTCACAGGCAGCAGAGGAGCAGGCTGTCTCACGGGCATGCAGCAGAGGAGCAGGCTGTCTCACACGCATGCAGCAGAGGAGCAGGCTGTCTCACGGGCATGCAGCAGAGGAGCAGGCTGTCTCACAGGCATGCAGCAGAGGAGCAGGCTGTCTCACAGGCATGCAGCAGAGGAGCAGGCTGTCTCACAGGCATGCAGCAGAGGAGCAGGCTGTGTCACAGGCATGCAGCAGAGGAGCAGGCTGTCTTGGCAACCACGGTGGGGGGAATGCTATTTTGGCGCCTTTCTCCAGCTCTCCCCTGTTTCATCACAGATGGTGGCGCTCTGCCATAGGCATGCAAATTTAAAATAAAGATTTCTTTCCTCTTTGTTTAAGTGTAATGGGTTTTGTCGGGAACCTTGCCTGATCTCGGATACGGTTCATATATCAGCAAAGCCCAAGTCTCCACCTGTACATGGGTAACCATGAACAAAAAGTCATGGGATCTAGAAAAATCGCGGTGGTTCTGAGGGGGGTAGGGGTGTCAACAGGGCCAGTCACTGTACAGACCAGCACCGTCGCACAAGGTTGTGCTGGTTTGAGTGAGAGCAGCTTCCGTGGGCTCATACATTTGAAGGCTGGCCCCCAGCTGGTGGGAGTGTTTGGGAAACATCAGGAGGTGTGGCCTTGTGGGAGGAGGTGTGTCACTGGGCTCAGAAGTTAGCCCCACCTGTGTCTGTAGATCAGATACAACCTCTTGGCCACTGCCCCAGCACTCCCCCTGCCACGACGGTCACAGATTCTAACCCTCACTTCCTTTTCTGGTAGCTTTGCTCATGGTGTCTCTTCACAGTGACCCAACAGTGAGTAAGACACTCTCTGATTCACTTCAGTGAAGATCTGAAACAGCGCAGTGGCCATGCTATCAGACTGGACGCCCAAGAAGGAGAGCACAGGACCCGTCCAGGAGAGAAGCGGAGAGATGTGGGTAAATGTGACCACCAACCTGAAAAGGGGGCCAGCAGAAGCTGAGCATCTCACGTAGGCCAAGCCTGCAGACCTGAGTTCAACCCCCAGGGCCACATGGTAAAGGGAAGAATCGAATCTGTTAAGTTGTCTCTTGCTCCTCCCCTTACACATCACACATACATAAACAATTAAGGGTTGGAATCACAATCTGTTTACCACTTCTGTCTTGGAGATCTATATTTTTGACACAACTTAAAAAATTTGTGGGCCAGCTAGACAGTAACTGAACTCCTGGAATCCAGTTACAGAGAGGGAGGAGTGATGAGCAAAGGGGTCAAGACCAGGCTATAGAAACCCACAGAATCAGCTGACCTGAACAAGGGGGAGCTCATGGACTCCAGTCTGACAGCTGGGAAACCAGCACAGGACTAACCCAGACCCCCTAAATGTGGTGTTAGTTAGGACTGGGCAGTCTATGGGGCCTCTGATAGTGGATCAGTATTTATCCCTAGTATATGAAGAGACTTTGGGAACCCATTCCACATAGAGGGACACTCTCTCAGCCTAGTCACAGAGGGAGAGCCTGGGCCCTGCCCTAAATGATATCAAAGATTGTGAAGACTCCCCATGGAAGGCCTCACCCTTCCTGGGGAGCAGGAAGGGGATGGAGAGTGGGGTTTGGTGGAGGTGATGGGGGGAGCATGGGAGGGTGAGGGAACTGGGATCGACATGTAAAACAAGCTTATTTCAAATTTAAATTTCAAAAAGGAAAAAAATTTGTGGGCATCTAAAGCAGGAATAGTAGACTTCCTCCATAGACAGGAATCCTCACGGGCTGGTCACACAGCAGTCCGCAAGGAGTCATTTCACGAGGCAATGGTGAGAGATGGGCAGGGAGGGGAAATGTCATGTTATGGCTTGGAGACAATCTCAAGCCTATCCTGGGTAAGTCTGAGGACACACAGAAGAAATAAGAAAACTTAAAATTCCAGGAAGGCAGGAAGCATGTATAAGAGTGAGCAATATCCATGAGGTACAACCCTGAATTCTGGTGATCACATGACCACCCCAGCATGTGATGGAATCAACAAATTCTTAAAGACAAAACGGACATTTAAAAATAATTTCTTTCCAAAATCAGCAGCGTTTTAAATGGGGTTTATCCATGGGAATGAAAAGTGTTCAGATACAGCCTGAGGGTCTGTTGATAACAGAACAGACGGGAGCCAAGTAGTATCTTATTACCGAGTGGTAAATGGTCGTTATAATGCGAGCTGTGACAAGCATGACTTTTTGAATTTGGGTTGAAGAGCAGAAATGCAGGACACATGGAAGATTTTATTGGGTATTATGAGAAACAAATCCTTGGGATTTAATGGCCAGTCTGCACAAGGACCCCCACCAAGGACAAGGGCCTGCACCAAGGCCGACAGGAGTGTAAACCCTGAGTGTTAAATTTTTGCTGTAGCTGTGGATCGAGGGAAGTTCTGCTCACACTAGTAATTCCAAGCTGATCTTTGCGAAAACTATTTCGCCAAATATGGGTACCACTTTTGGAGTGCAGTGTCAGGAATTTATGAAGTTAAGCACATTGAAGGCTAAATTCTATTTTAATATGAAAGATTCAGGATAACTTTTTAGAGGAGAGGGACTTGAGACAAGGCTTGGTATAATAGCCCAGGCTAGCCTCAAACTTGCAGCAATCTTTCTGCACTCTCTCAAGTGCTGGTGTTACAAGCATTGTGTCCCTGGAACGATCGGGGACAGTTGTGCCTGGTGAGAACAGAGCTAAGGGAAGCGTGGGGATGGTTTTTAAAACACTTACAATTTTATGAAACATTGGGCCTGTTCTGGTTTGGGAGACGTGGAGTGGAGTTATGGGAAGAGGTTTGAATATGACTCGCTTGTCATTCATTAGAAAGAAGACTTGGGAACTGTATCTATTTTTTTCCACGACACAGCCCAAAAGCTGGCTGCAATATTTGTCCTGGCCCAATTTGTTCTTGAATCCTGTCAAGGGCTAGAGCTCTGCTATCTTCTTATGAGCCTGGGTGTGCTTTGTGTGGCTGGTTTGACTGAAAGAATAGGTCTAGTAGAATAGGTATGACTCCCAAGGTTAAGTAGTAGGGGCATTTGGATTTTCCTCTGCTATTGCTGTTGGGGCCAGGGCCATCATTCAGGGAAGCCCAGATATCCCAATGCTGCCACAGAGGGGCTCATGGAGACAGCATCTGAGGACAGATGCTCCTGGCACTCCAGCTGCTGTCTGATGAGACTACAACAGATACCCCAAGAGAGTGGCCTATAGCCATAAAAGACAATGGTGAGCTAGAAGTAGGCATGTCTAAAAAGTCAAGTGGAACATTTTCTGAGAATTATTTTCAGGGAGACTGGGATACTGAGCCGAGAGGGACCTGTGATATGATGCCATGTATGGTACCTCAATGTTCCTACTGCATAGGGTGGACCTGACACCAGAAGCCACAGAAGGCAAACGCTGGCTCGCTTGGAAAGGTCATTTTAACACTTAGAATTGTCTAAAAAGACGTGAACTGCGCTACAAAACGTGTGTATCCCAAGGACTGAAGATACTCAGGGTCTGTGCCCACATGTGAGGAATTCCCTCCAGAGAGCTGTGAGTGAGTAACTTCAGGGTCCGTGGCCACATGTGAGGAATGTCCCTCCCAGACAGCTGTGAGTGAGTAACTTCAGGGTCCGTGGCCACATGTGAGGAATGTCCCTCCCAGAGAGCTGTGAGTGAATAGGAGCCACACTGCCAAGCAATAGATCTACCATCAGGGTTCAGTACTATAATCTTGAACTTCCTCTCTGGACACATATGTAATTAGCCTAATATGCCTTTAAAACCACTTTATATGCTGTTTGTAACTAGACAAGAATGAAAACAAACAAGCAAAATTGCTGAGTATTCTGCAATAATAGGGACTGGAGAGATAGCTTAGTGGTTAAGAACACTGGTTTCAGGTGTGGCTCCCAGCACTTTCGTGGTGTTTATAACCATCTGTAAATCTAGTTCCAGGGAATCCAACCCTCCCTTTTCATCACCAAGGGTTGCAGACATACACACGGGACACAGTACACATATATACATATAGACAGCACATCCATCCACATAAATAAATCCAACACCTTCACATTTAGCAATAATAACCTGTGAGGTTCCATAGAAAGTTCACGTGGCATGTATTTACGACGTATTAAGATATATTTGGGGGCTGGAGAGATGACTCTGTGATTAAGAGCGTGCACTGCTCCTCCAGAGGACCCAGCACCCACATTAGGCAGTTCACAATTGCTTGTAGCGCCCCCTTTAGGGGACCCAACATCCTTTTCCTGGACACCTCAGGCACCACACACACACACACACACACACACACACTAAATAAATAAACAAACAAATAAATAAAATGTTCGAAGAACATTATAAAATATCTATTAGTCCACACTGAGTATTTCTACAAGACTTTCACTCGTCTACTAATGCTTCTAAAGCCTTATCCTTTAGTGAAAACTAAATAGGATCAGTGTATAACTGGGGCCCTGTGGACTGTACCTTGACACGTGCTCTATAGCATCCTGAAAGAACACCAGCTTCACTTCCTTAGGGTTTGTGAGGTTATAGTCGTCCAGGTAGTCCTGTAGAACATTCCCAATTTTCTCCATGTCAGGCAAATCATCGTAGATGCGGTCAGCCTTCTCTGCTCCAAACTGTAAGGTATTTTATGGGAACACACCAAACTGCATCAATTATCTTGCATAGACATATGAAGAAAATGGACTCTCCCTCCCCCAGCATTTGCTAATAGCTTCTTATCCGGGAGTGTGGGCACCCAGGGGGAGTATTGACTGCTTTAACCTCGTGCAGACTTGTGTAGGCATCTACGGCTGCCGGCCCTTCGTTTTTAATGATATCTTTAAATAGGTAAATTTCACACAAATAAATTACCCTTTTCCCCCTGTCAGGTGGTAATACTCATCTTACAGAAGGACCAGTTTGTTTATTATCAAATTCTTAGTTTTGGTTGGCAGGCTGCTATGTACCTTGCTCTGTGTGTGAGGCGGAGATTTCGGTGAACAAAAATGGGTATGTCCCTTGGCCTTGAAGCATCAGGAATGTATTCCCCAAGTGAGAGAATGTCTTGTGGAAGCAGATGGGGGTTTGCTGTGTAGTTGGGGTGGAGTGGGGTAGAGGTGGAAGGTTTGTCCTAGGAACGCTCAGAGGGTAAAATTAGGCCTATGTGTGGACATTTTGGAAGGATAGAAGAGAAGTGATATAGATGATAGTTAAATACGAGAATGCCACTAGTTAGAGTTTCCTGAACTGAAGAGGGCAGCTCCTTTGACTAGAAGCTTCCATGGCTGGAAGCCTTTGATCAGGGGTCGAACAGCCATGTAGAATACAGAGTTCTGGGCCTGAGGAAAGGCGTGACAACTCGTTGCCTTCATCTGATGGTGTGGGTTCTAGCTATTGCCAAAATGCATGTATCTTTTGCCGCAAAAGAGCAGAGAGTAAATGTTTTTGGTGTTGCGGATCACCCTGTCTTTGCCTCTACTACTGTACTCGGCTATCGCCGGGCAGAGGTGGCCACATAGATGCACGCGGAAAAAGTGAGCGTAGCTGTGCTTGGGTAAAATGTATTTATAAAAACCAGGCAGCACGCAGATTTTGCCCACACTTGGCTTAGAAGTTTCATCGTCACAAATGCAGACTGTATTTATATAGCGCTATTGATGAACTGGATTTGGAAAACAGCAAATGCACTATAACCTTTTTAAGTCCAGTTAAGCAACAAACTACTCACCTTAATGAAGTCGCCAAATATGATAGGCCTGTTTAAAAAATATTCCAGGTCAATTGCAATTCCAAAGTGCTTATCTGTTAAGACACAAAAGCAACTTTACTATGGGACTCAGCTTGAATGTAGCAGTTTAATAAGATCTGCAGTTGATATGAAAACTGAGAGAGAGCTATGCAAACAATATACTATTTTAGGTGGGTGGATAATTTCCCAGATTTAAGGTTATTTATCAAGTATTTAAAACTTCTGTTAAATAGTGAATATTGAAGACTTATTCAATAAAAAAGGATTATTTTAGAATTACAGTCATTTCTTTGTATTTTAATCTAGTTTTAAAAATTAAAAGCATAATTTTTTTTAGACAGAGTCTTTTATTGTAGCCAAGGCTAGCCTCAGACTCACAGCAATCCTCTTGCTAACTAATCCTATCTCTATTCATGTCATAAATGTATAATATATGTGTAATATATATATCACATGGGTCTGCTTATAAATACATAGTTACATCTATCTTTCTCATGGTAGAGGACCTGTGATATTTGTCCTTCTGTTCACCCACATAATTTCAGACTGCTTCCTCCCTACACTTCTCCTGTTATAGCATCCATCAATGTTCTCTGTATCTCTGTCTATTTCTGGTATGAGAGAAAAGATGCTATCCTGGATTCTTGTCAGACAGTATTCTACTTCTCCACTTTCATGCCTCTGCTTCTAATTTCATACTTGATTAAGACGACCAAGTTTTTCTTTATTCTAATAACTATTTTTCATTATATATATTATCAAAATTTTTACTTATGAACGACTAAAACTCAAACTTGTTTCATTTCCCTTATGGAAACCAAATTACTTTCCAGTTTCTTTTTAAAATAAAAGAACAGATATTTACTGGCCATTTCTGTCAAAATGACATGGAAGTAGTGCTTGTCTTCATTATTGATCAAACGATCATGGAATACTCTTTGACATTCGTGGCAAAACAGTCTAAATATCTGGATTTCCTCTCTTATTGTTCCTGGATCACACTGGAGAATGCCTGTGTAGATATTTGAGAGAAGGGGAAAAAAACAGAGAAAATTTGCATGTATGGAATCACTTTTAAAACAGTTTAATAAAGTGGGAAGCACTGAAGTCCAGCTTGGGATGGAAAGAGGTGGTTAGCGTTGGGATATATTTTGAA
>JANBXA010000202.1:8710000-8845000 GCA_030556225.1 Cricetiscus sungorus | reverse complement strand
GGACCCTGCAGATAGGCTACTCTAATGCAGAAGCAGACAGGCTGAACAGACTTAACCAAATAAGGGCTTGTTTCCACCAGAGAGTGCTCAACCTTGGGGAGGTTGAAGGCGGAAGCCAGCGCCATCTTTAAGGCGCGACACTTCGCGGCTCTCTACATCTAATACCCTAGTTCTGATGCCCGAAGAGCAACCAGAAGGCTAAATTCCAACACAAAGGCGTCTGTGTGTCAGTCAGGTCCTTGCTCGTTTCAGATTACAGTTTCAAGAACAGGCTCTTTCTTGGTGATCTGTGGTTATTTGGGTTGGCTGAGTGGAACCCACTCATAGCTGATATGTGCCTTGCCACAAACTTCCCATTTCCTGTCTCTGTGACTCTGTTCACTCAAGAACTCTCTCTTCCTGGGATCTCTTTCCTCTCTGTCAATTCGAATCCTCCAAGACCAGCCTTGGATGATGGGTGATGGGTGATGGCACACCCTCCCTGATTAATGCTTTGTCATCATTCTTTTCAGAATAACGTTCCACATTTATTGGACACGTCTGAGCACTGAAAGGTTGAGGCAACCATGTGTTTCCATCTAAAGAGAAGAGGAATTTTTCCGATGGGGAGGTTAGTACAGGTGGGAGAACGATGGCTGATTGTTCACGGCGGTGGTGGCAGAGTCTAGGAAGTCAGTCTGTCTGAGATGTGTTGAGCAGGAGCTGCCTGCAGTGGTATGTGGTTTAAGGGGAGACCCAGGCCTAGAGGTCACGTCTGAAGTGTGAGCAGAGGTAAGGGCTCGGGCAGTGGAAGAGATCTGCCTTCTTAAGAATAAATACCGTATTTAATCTGTCTGCATTCCTAAATGGCATGCCGTGACACCGCGGATACAGAAATCAATGATGCAGGCACCTGGCAGCTTCTCTTTGGGTGCCCGTGGTCTAATGCTTCCTTCTTAGGAAAGGGATGCAGGGGTCCCTAGGAACCCAGCGGACAATTTGGACCATGAGATCCAGGATCTCACGTTACACGATGTCTTTTCCCACCTTGTCTAGGTTAGAACCCACACCCACCTGGAAAATCTGCTTCAGGCTGTGCTCTGAGGGCATGGGGAGGCACAACATGCTGAAGTGCCTGAAGAAGCGGGGTGTCACGGGGTTGCGGCCCCCTCCTGGAGGTGCACATGCGGACACAATGGTTACATCCTGTGTGGAGAGAAAGCCACTCTGTAGACAAAGAGGTAAGACCCGCCCTCCCTAATATCAGACTCAGAACAGACGTTCTTTTGGGGGCAGCATAGCAACCCCATGACCATCTGAGGTCACTATTCCTCCCCTCACTTCATGATGGAAAAGCCAAGGGCTTGGATGTTTAGCTAAGTTGCTCATTTGGTGGTGTTAGGGCTGTATTTGGAAAAGGCCTCTCTGGGGGCTGGCAAGCTGGCTCAGTGTTTAAGAATGCCTCTGTCTTTCAGGGGACTGTAGTCTGCTGTCCCAGCGCCCACATCAACTGACTCAAGTGCTGGTAGCTCCAGGGGCTCAAACCCCTTCATCTGGACTCCACGGGGGCATGAGCACATCTCCCCCTATGGGCACACAATTAAAAATGAAAATAATAAATCTTTGAGAATAAACAGTAGAGGTTAAAAGGCCACTCTGGCTGTGTGCAGATCAGGGAATAGACCTAGGGCGTCTAGGGATCAGTTCATTGTGTTAGTTCAATCCAGTGGATAGCCGCACGAGATACACACTACCGACTTCAGAAGCCTGTGTGAGACAAGGCTTGGTTCAGATAAAGACCATGGAAATGAAAAGCACTAAGTGATCAGAGAAACATTTACAGTGGGTAACCCATACATTCAAAAGAAACTGTGGGATTTGGCCTGTCTGTCTGTCTTGGAGCTAATGACAACATTGGCTTGCAGGGACAAATGACATAACAGGAGCTTGGTGCAATTTGTCTTTGCTATGAGCAAATGTTCTGCCAAGGGACACGTCTGGGGCAAGTCATTTTGCTCATAGTAAAGACACCCCGGACGCGTCCCTTTACAGAACAGAAACAGAGCAGGAAGTCAATGCAGTCTCCCCATTCCCCCTCACTCTTAAGTACTGGTGACGGCTGGCTGGTTGCGCTTGTCACTGCACTGGGAATGACTCATCTTTCCTCCTCTTAGGGGGTGCAGATTCTCTATTCTTGCCTCCATTCTAATCCATTACTTTCCCACAGCCAAGGAGATCTTTCTAGAATACTTGCTTCAAAGACTCCCTATCACCGAGAAGATAAACCCACATTCCTCATCACGGACCCACAGCTCCATGACACACGAGTTCCATTCCTCTTGCTGTTCTGGAGCCACATTTTACAGGACTCGGGTGTTTCAGACTTCCTATTCACGAGATCTAAAGTGTTCTGCCTTTGTAATCTAGGTTCCCAACCATCTGCTTCTCTCATCCTCAAACAGATTCCAGCCCCGAATTCTCTTTCTCTCCCCTATTTATCATCTTTCACTACAAATGTCTGTCTACTCTCCAAAACTCAGCTCTCTTGGAGGCAAGGACTGTCTCATTTGCCACTCATCTCTCAAAGTAGCATGGTAAGAACTCAATGCAGATGGAGTGAACGGAGTTGAAGGTATGAAACACCACGCCATGTTTTATAGGCTGAATTTACCCAGAAATAATGGGTTGAAGTCCTAACCTTTGGAGACAGGGAATTTGAAGTGATTATTAGTGTAAAATGATGTCTTTAGGGGGAGTCCTACTGCAAGACAAATGATACTTCTGTAAGATACTAGGACACAGAGGGAGCCAATTGCTGTGGTCTGAGTACAATTTGCCTCCTCTATAACTTATGTTGGACTTTAATCCCTGTTATGAGGCACACAGAGGGGAGAAGCTTAGGAAGTGATTAGGTTTCCATAAGGTCATCAGGGTGATACTTCCTCTATTGTTATTGGTGGCCTCATGACTGCAGGGAGAAACAAAAAGGTACATGCTCCTCATATTTCTCCATGTGATGCCTTGCTGTTGTATAGCACACCCCCCCCACTTCTTAAGAAGTTGTAAAAGAAAGGTTGTTAATACCAGGACATAAACAACTCACAAGTTCCAGGAAGTACCAGAATCTTAGTAGATTTACAAGGTCCCTGGATCCCCAAGCTTATATATGTAGTTAGGACTGATGAGGAGACTCTGGAAATGTTGAGCCATCTGCAAGTTGTGCAACAAACTCCAGATCCAGCTGTCACGAGTTGTCACCCATGCTGAGGGCGGGGGTGAGCTTTCTTCTGAGACAGGGTTTCACTCTGTGACCCTGGCTGGCCTGGAACTCGAGATGTAGACCAGGCTGACCTTAAACTCACAGAGATCCACTTGTCTCTGCTTCCCAAGTGTTGGAATTAAAGGCGTGCACCAACATATCCAATCCCACCCACAGCTGCCTTTGAGGCATCCATGTTCCTGTAAGTAACCCTTTATCCACATCTGCAAGTAAGCCCATACACGCATTGGTGTAGCAGGTTGGAGTTTGATGGTATCTTTATTTTGCTTTGTCATTGGTTCCCTACCTGGGTTGAAAAGGCATTTGTACATTATCTCTCTAGTGATACCTACTACCACTTGCACCATCCCAAAAGTGAAGCAGGAAAACTGTTATCACACATAGCCTCCTGCTCTTGTATCAAAAACCGCAACCTATGATAAGTCTCTTTATAATTTACCCAGTCTACTAAAAAACCCGTGTAAAAACATGAGGAGCTGGGTGGTGATGGCACGCACTTTTAATCCCAGCACTTGGGAGGCAGATGCGGGTGGATCTCTGTGAGTTCAAGGCCAGCCTGATCTATAGAGTTAGTTCCAGGGCAGGCGGGGCTGCTTCACAGAGAAACCCTGCCTTGGGAGGGAGTGGGGTGGGAAGACATGAGGAGAAGAAGGCATCTACGGGTCAAGCAGAGAAGCCCTGGAGGAACAGATTCTGCTGACTCACTGACTTTGAACTTCTAGCCTTCAGAATTATGAAAAAATAGGTGAAACTACTCAGAGCATAGTCTTTTGTCATAGTAGCTCTGACAAATAATATCCCATATTTGAATATACCAATCGATGTAAAATCTAAAGTTAACCTGTATTTCTTTCCAAAAGAGTTTGTTTCTATCATAAAATCCACCAAAATCTTGATATTGCCGAAGCAATTCTATCGGTGGTTGGGAGCCATAGCGATCCAGTCGGGGCATATTCAGATCGTCAACAAAAATCACAACGTGCTTGTTTCCCGGGGCTCCTGGGAAAAGAGAGGGTTTTTTTTTAACAGAATTACAGTTTGTCGTTAGAAAATGTAAGGCCATTTTGTTGTTGTTGTTGTTGTTGCTTGAAAACGGTTTTGAGGTGTAGTCCTCGGTGTAATGGTGTTGAGAGGGGGTGGGGTCATGAGGGATCTGCCCACCCACCCTCTTCCAGGAGTCCCCACCTCTAATCTCAGAAACTCCCCAGTGAGGTCTGGACCTTTCCAGATGTGAGGACTAGATGGCCTGAGCACCTGAGCACGGGGAAGGCAAGGAATTATCTTTCCACAGGAGGAGGTAGAGGGATACTGTGCTGATTTGAAAGAAAAAAATGGCCCCCATGAGCCCTTAGGGAGTGGCACTATTAGGAGGTGTGGCCTTGTTGGAGGGAGTGTGTCACCGGGGACAGACTTGGCAGTTTCAGAAGCTCAAGCCAGGCCAGTGGCTCAGGGTCCCTCCTGTTGTCCACACATCCACATATAGCACTCACAGCTAGCTCTCCAGCTGTGTGCTGCCATGATGACTACGGACTAAACCTCCGAACGTTAAGCCAGCCCCCGATTGAATGTTTCCCTTCATAAGACTTGCTGTGCTCATGGTGTCTCTTCGCAGCTATAGAAACCCTAACTGAGACAGATGCCAAAGGTTTCAATTCACCAGCACCGCCTCACCATTCTGACATTTAAATACCATCCTGGGTATTTAAAGCCATCCCAATTCCATCGGTGGAAATTCCTGGACAGTAGGGAGGAAGCACAGAAGGTGAGTTCACCCATTCTGGCTTTCAGAGCTCGAGAAAACAGCTGCAGCCCCTTGGCTGGGAGGAACGATAGGTGGTGATACCAAGGCAACTGAAGCTAATTCAGGGCTCCAAACCATCTTCTGCCTCAGAGAAGCCACACTGGCGAGACCACACTGGAAAGAAAAGACCTAAGAGAACCATTCACAAAAGCATGGCGCTCCTGTCACAAACCCAGCCTGGCATCTGCTGCTCATCAAGGAAAAGGGAGCCCAGAGGAGTCAGCGAGGCAGTGGGTAACCCCACTGTTGACGTCAGTGCGCGATGGACAATGACTATGGAAGCAGCGGAGTCTGGGCTCTGTCAGGTACCCATCCAGAAGGGCTGTAGGCTCTGCTACGTGAAGCCCAGCACGTAGGTCGTAAAGGCTGTGTTGCTGGAAGATGGGAATGCGTGGAGGCTGCTCATGCAGCCCTTCAGGGAGGAGGCTAAAGCCTGACCTGTGAACTTCTCTTTTAGGAAAGCTCACACGAGCTTGCTCGGGCATGCCTGCCTCCCAGAGAGCATGGACAGCAGTCCAGCACCAGAGGAGCAGGGGCCACACACAGCGACAATCTAAACGCCAATGAGGAACTAAACATGAGTCTATTCCATCTTCCAACTCTACACGTCGGGACCTGCAGGGCTTGTAAAAAACACCCCGTGCTACCCTCCACGCCAGGACCTGGAACTGCACATCTGACAAGGCCGAGTTCCAATTAGGGTTGGCATTGATGTTTTACATTGATCCAGAGTTGAAGCATATAAAGGTGACAGGAAAATTACACCTTAAAAAAATCGAATTAGCTGATAGAGCAAAGACAAGGAGATGTTAAACCTAGGCTGAAAACAAACCTAATCTCACGCTTACTTCCAACCAAACCCAGAAACACCATGCACCAGCTATCACGACCTTTGCTGGTTTTAAACAAATGGAAGTCAATTGAGACTTGAGGGCCTTGGGCGAAGAGAAGGGGACATGCAGTGTCACAGACTGAAGATGGTCGGGCTGACGGTAGCTGTCCTGGGAATCACCTAGGGGACACACTTCCTGCTGTGTCTGTGAGAATGGAGAAGGTGGCACCATCCCATGAGAAAAGGAGGAAGCAAGAGGAGGTCAGTGCAAAGCTGGTCACTTCCTCAGCGTGCTCTCCTTGTGTGTGGAAAAAATAACCTAGAATGACGATTCTTACCTAGAATATTTTTCCTTTTTCTTTCCAGTTTTGACTCAATGATCTCCTGTGTCCTTGCGGACGACGTTTGGGCAGAAAAGTTGAGATAAACGGGGACGTAGCCAGCTGACTCTTGAATTCGATTCAGCAATCCTTTTGCAATAACAGACTTTGAATAAAGCAGAATATGTTAATCGATCTCACATTCAATATGATAGCTTTTCAGTAGCTGAAAAGCTACACTGGCCATGATCCAGCACAGTGGATGAGAAACAGGAGGTCTGGGTCTAGATGGAACTGCTGGGGATCCTTTCACTGTGGACGTTGATTTCAGTTATAGTCATTAGAACCAAAGAAATATTTTAATCAGGTCTAACTCAGAAAAAAAGTCTTAGAGTTAGTTACACAAACATTCATCCATTGCTATCCAGCCCAATTTGGTACTGAGGTAGATTGACGTTTCTTTATTTGAAATCTTCTAAAATTTATATTTTATTTATTGTGTGCATGTGTGTGGGTGCATATGTGAGCATGTACGTGAGGGTGCCTGTGTGTCATGGTGCACATGTGTGGAGCCCAGAGGACAACTTAACAGGAGTTGGTTTTCTCCTTCCAATGCCCTGCCCCAGGGATTGAACCCAGGTAGCCAATCTTGACAGCAAGCTCCTTTGTTTGCTGAGCCCTCTTGCTGGTCCACATTTCTTAGTGATAAAATAGAAGGGAAATAATGAACCCTGGTCTGTGTGGTGTCCTCTAAGCATCTTCTCCCCCTCCTCAAATTAAAATGACACGGAAGTTGTGGCTGTGTCTGTTATAAGTAAGTAGGAAAAGGGACAGAATGACCTTTATCAACAGTCCTTGGGGGACACAGTTGCCCTGGGCAGTTTCTCTCCAGACAACACGAGACAACTGCGGAGTACAGAGATGCCCCTAACCTCAAAGCCTGGTTGATGACATCAACCTGAGGATATATTCAGAAACTGATAAACTTTGGGGGAATCCCAGGGTCTGTATAGATGCCACAGAGATAAATTCTTCCTGAAGAAGTGATGCAGTCTAAAAACCCAGTTTCCCCTGGGAAACGACGTGTTCTTCCGATGCGGAGGACCCCAACCGCACAGTCCCCTGACGCGGGGTAGCACGTCTCATCCGATGCCGGCTCCCTACCTTGCCCACTCCAGTTGTTCCCGTAAACAGCACGGAATGCCTGACCGCCAGCAGCTTTTCCATTAGGTAGCCGTAGCGCACTGTGTCTGTCGTAGGGACCAGCATCTCAAAGAACGGGACCTCCCTGCTGTACTTGAAGGTGGGTATGATCCGTTCCCAGGGGTCCAAGCGTTTGGTGTCAAAGTCTACGTGGATGCTCCACAGGTCTCCAGAACTGGGAAGCTGAAACAGAAAAATCAAGTATCAGTGGGCAGCATTGACCCACAGAAATGGATGCATCCTCATAAAAGCAAAGGCAGTCAGAGAGCACAGAGTTGAATTTCATTTTATTTTTAAGAAGCATTTGTTCAAATATCATAACCTAAATCTTTTCCTTTTTAATTTAACTGCGGTGGGGATGCATTCATTGCGTGTGTGTGTGTGTGTGTGTGTGTGTGTGTGTGTGTGTGTGAGCGCGCACGCGTGCACCTATGCATGCGTGTGATATGTTCATGGTGTGGGTGAGTGCAGAGGTCAGTGGAGGACGTTGGGTGTCCTCTATCAGTGATGTCTTACTGAACCTGGAGTGAGGTTGGTGGTTAGCAAGACCCAGAGATCCTCCTGTCTCCACCTTACAGAGCGTGGGGATGGAATTTATTTATTTACATACTTATCTGTGTGTGTGTGTGTGTGCCTGCTTGTCTGTATGTGCACCAGCTCAGACCCCTTGGAGCCTTCAGCATTAAAATCTGACACTTACAGAAAGGAGATAGTAGCGGGCATGGTGGACATTACTCTGAGAGTGCACCCCATGCTGCTGGTCAGAAACTTCAAAAAAGACATGGCCACTGCTCAACAGGGAAGGGAGGCAGGCCAGTCCAGCTCACTGGCGCCCACAGAGGCCCGCTCCTGGGCGCTTCCGGGTAGGAAGAAATAGTGATGGAAGTTTCTAAAGCGAACCTCACTTGTCTTTATCTTCTGAACCTTCATTTTCTTTCTTTCACTCTCTCCTTCCTTCTTTTTCTTTCTTCCTTCTTTTCTTTCTTTCTTTCACTCCTTCCTTCCTTCTTCCTTCCTTCCTTCCTTCCTTCCTTTCTTTCTTCCTCTCTTTCTTCTTTCTTTCTTTCTTTCTTTCTTTCTTTCTTTCTTTCTTTCTTTCTTTCTTTCTTTCTTTCTTCCTTCCTTCCTTTCTTTTTCTTTCTTTCTTCCTTCCTTCCTTTCTTTCTTTGCTCATTCCTTCCCTTTCTCTTTCTTCTAGCCAAGCATTCTGCCTCTGAGCTCTATTCCCAGCCTCATACAGACTTCTTAATTTCTTTTTATAATTCTTATTTTACTTAGTCAATTTTTGTCTTTCCTCATTTTCTCATTATTTCCCCCCTTTACTTATTCTTTATAACTTTCTTTAGCAGTCACAACCCTCATGCTCCATCTTTCTCCACGACATCCTAACACCTCTTTTCTTGTTCCACATTGGGGGATGAAAATGAAATCCATTATTGCTTTTTACTACATTTTAGCATCAAGCTTGTTTTCAAATCACTATCACTCTTACTGCTATCTGCTTCTCCTCTCTAAATAGTGAAGTCTTGGCACTAAGAAGACCCACATACAACAGAACAGATAAGGAGCTGGATGTAGAGACGGCTTGCTGCTCTGCTGCTCTTGTAGAGGAGCCGGGTTCAGTTTCCAGCACCTGCACGGCGGCCCACAACGACCCGGAGCTCCAGTCCCAGGGGAGCCAAGCCCCTCCTCTGGCCTCCACGGACACTGCACACGTGAGGTGTGCGTACACACATCCAGGCAAAGTACAGCTCAGAAACACCCAAAGTACAAAATAGCTAATGCAGATCCTGCAGAAGGCAAAGGTTATAGAGAAACTGAAATGTTGTGAAGACAATTCTTTGTTTTGTCAGAGGTGGCATATGCCTTTAACCCTACCACCCAGAAGGATCTCTATGAGGGTTAGGTCAGCTTGGTCTACATAAGTAAGTTCCAGGCCAGGGCTTCACAGTGAGACCCCACTTAAAAAAATGAATAATTTCAGGGATGATGTGGGCAGGATGAGTGAAATAAGCAAATTAGTCCAGGTCCTAGATTAAAACCACCAATATGAGCCAGAAGACTAGCAAAATGGATGAGAAATTTGACAACATGGGTGAAAAATTTACCAAGGAAATTGAGAGTCTGGAAAAGAACCAAACAGAAATGCTGGAAGTAAAAGAGTCAAACAGACACAGTAAGATGTTTACAAACATTCTGTGTGTACTGAATGTGTTTCATTGTGTTAGGTGCTGTAAGTAACCTAGAGACGTGTTAGCGCACACAGGCGGGACGTGTGTGGGGTATTTGCCAACAAATGCCCATTTACAGAAGGGAATTGAGCATCTGCAGACTTTGGACCCTTGAGAGAATCAGTTTCTCCAAGGACAACTGTATGCGCATGTCAATTTTCATACAATTATACCCATACTTAGTATTCCGAAAATGAATGAGTAGTGTTATTTCCAGGTCCAGTCCAACACAAGGTACATTTGCATCTTCCTTCCGTATTTGCACATCTGTCTGTGACGGGGAGGAGTCTGGTTGCCATGGCATACTTGCTTAGTGTTGGGTTGCATAAAAAGTAGTTAAAAGAGTCAATGCAGACCAACTGTGAAAATACACCTGTTAATTAGGACTTGGCATTCATTTGCAGTTCAGGGGTTTACAGACCATTTGCCTTATTAATACCAAATGCCTCCTAAAGCACACCAAAGTAGTTCTTATTTCCTTGCTTGTTTGTTTTTTATTTTGAATGTGGTCGATATTGTCAGTGTCTGAGAGAGAATAACGTTTTAAAATCCTCACAGAGAATAGGGCTAAATTTCTTAAAGATGTTGATTTTCCTGCTCACACATTTCTTTTTATTTACCATCAAATTATATTCTATTAATTCAAAATTTTGGGCTCACAACTACATTTTCTGGAGTGCTTGTTTAATCACATGAGTATTACTCTTCTACTTACAAAACATAAAGGTCATAAAGTTTTACTCTTAAATTTTAAGGCTTTGAAGTTATGATGTGACCCCACTTGGTCCTTACCCTGGCATCAGGATTATCATCAAATTGTGTGCGAATAAATGTATCAAAAGAATCCCAGTAATTTTCAGTTAAGTTTCCACCCAACGACCACAAATAACAGAACACAAAAGTCTGGCACAGTAACGTGTTCAGCTTCGTTTGTTCCTGAAAGGACAAAGAGAAACATCGTGAGTATCTTACTTTCTGAAAGAAAAGAAACCCTAAATTGTAAGATTCAGGATTTCTGTCTTATTAGACGTGTGCGTTTAACTGGGCAAGCGTTTTATTTAGTGGTTCTACAAAGTTGCGATTCCTCATTTCCATGGAGGGAAACGATGAAAAGTGAGTGGCAGGCACCAACAGGAGACTCGCCCTGGTGTGGACTTCGGCTGTGCATCCTAACTTACTTTATTGCTGTATGATGTCGTTCAGCAGACTGAGAATACTTTGTAGGCCATAAGTCGAGTAGAGGAATAACCCACAGGCTCTCTGGTCTCCCTTCTAACTGTGACTCTAATGCAGTCATTGGTCTCAGGGAAGTTAAATTAAAAAATAAAATGTTCAAATTTCAGAAAATTTAGAGTTTTTATTGGCAAAGAATCTCATAGAACGACAGTATCTTTGTAGTTTTATAGTAGGAAGAAGGCTTCATGCAGGGCTGGTGAGGTGGCTCAGTGTGTAAAAGCACGTATGCACGCCAACCCGAGCTTGCTTCCAGGACCATTGGTGGGAAGGGAACCAATCCCCAACGTCACCTCTGATCTTTACCTGTGCACAATGGCATTCACATGCCAACACACACACACATACACACACACACATACATACACACACACACACATACACACACACACACACAAAGCACACACACACACAACATACTCACACAGACACACACATACATAGAAGCACTCACACACACATACTTTTATTTATCTTTTTATGTGTATGAGTATTTTGTATGTATATATATTTACATACATACAACATACACACATACATATCACCAGCACTCTTAAACACTGACCTATCCCCCCAAAGTATATTATGTATTATTCATTTACTTATTTATTTCTTTGGTTTTACAAAATGGAGTTTCTCTGTGTAACAGCTCCAGCTGTCCTGGAACTTCCTCTGTAGACCAGGCTGGCCTCGAATTCAAAGAGATTTGCCTGCCTCTGCCTCCTGGGATTAAAGGTGTGCGCCACCATGCCTGGCTCACACACACACACACACACACACACACACACACCTTTCAAACAAGACATTTCATACCATTGACAAGATGCTTCCATCTTTGCAGAACAGCAGAGACTCCAACAGGCAGCAGAGTGTGGTCACTTTGCTGATGTCCACCTGTGGGATGGCTTGGCTGCACTTTTTGTTTATAAAATGTAACCCTTCGTCCACATAGCGTTTGAAAAGGTTCAATAGATATTCTTGGGTGTCATCATTCAGCTGAAAAGGAAACATCAATAACGTATGAGGACATTCTTTCTTGTATCATTTATGTGCTTCAAAAACAATTTCATTTATTTATTTTCCATCCTGCCTGCAGTTTCCTCCCTCTTCTCCTCCCAGCCCCTCCCCCCACCCTCCTCTGTTTCCACCTCCCCCAGGCCCTTCCCCCTCCATTTCTGCTTAGGAAGTGATTATCAACTAAACATGGCAAATCAAGTTGCAAGAAGCACGTTCCCAGGTATTACGGTCAGGCAAGGCGACCCAGTACGAGAGGTCCCAAACGAAGAGCTGCACCACTGTGATACACATGCAGAGGGCACAGGTCAGTCCCAAGCCGCTGCCCTGGCTGTCGCACTGAGGACAGACTAGGCAGTGGAGGATGCACTACCCTTCTTGTCTGGTAACGGGTCCAGAGGTGTCACTTCTGAAGGACCTCTTAGAGGACCAGTGCATGCACCACACAGCATTGTTTCCTGACTATCACGTCTAAGAACAGTAGAAGGCACGAGCAGAGACGGGGACATGTCAACGTCTCAACAAGGTGGAAGGAATAATTTCCAAAGATGTAAAAGTTAGTTCAACCCTTATGATCCCATGGTGTGGTGGAAGTTCAAGCTAATGTGACAGGCAATAAAAGCGAAGGCTGGCAGATTAGAACTGGAGAGCTAGGGGCTGGAGAAATGTCTCAGCAGTTAAGAGCACATGTTGCTTTTGTGGACACATCAGGAGGAACACAACTGCCTGTAACTCCAGCTGCAGGGCATCTGATGCCCCCTCCTGGCCGCACGCACGCACACCAGAAACCACTCCCAAACCCAGAAACCTAAGATATAGAAAAGAAAGGAAAAAGTAAAACTGTCTTTATTCGAAGATGGCAGGATTATCTATGAATAAAATCTCCCCAACTGGGAAAATATGACTAGAACTAAGAAGCAACTACACAGAAAAGTTTTAGGTCATTGTAGGTCACAGGCTAATGCATAATAAGGAAGATAATAATTCCTGATACTCTAGCATGAACAATTGGAATTCACATTTAAAACATAGCATGTGAGGAAAGGTGGGGGGATCTTCAAGCAGGCATTTCTTGACTTGTGCTTTTGTTTTTTGAGACAGTTATTTTTTTTCTATGTCGCTGATACTGGTCTTGAACTTTTAACCCTCTGCTTTGGCCTCATGAGTATCTCTGTGTCTAAAATCCATACATGAGTGAGTACATACCATGCTTGTCTTTTTGTGACTGGGTTACCTCACTCAGGATGGTTTCTTCTAGTTCTGCCCATTTCCCTGCGAATGTTAAGGTTCCATTGTGTTTTCCCGCTGAGTAGTATTCCATTGTGTAGATGTGCCACATCTTCTTTATCCGTTCTTCAGTTGAGGGACATCTCGGTTGCTTCCAGGTTCTGGCTATTGCAAACAATGTCTACCCAGCTTTTCTTAAATTTTCCCATCTACATTTTGCCTCCAGGCTATTTTCTTTCTCTATAGCTTTCTTTCCCTCTTACTCCACGGCTGCTGTAGCTAGCTGGGTGCTGGCCCGTTCTTTTCTGGTACCTCAACCCTCTCTTCCCGGATTTCTCCTCCCATTTATTCTCGCTGCCTGCCAGCCCCACCCAGATCACCGCCGGCGTCAGTCCTGTCCTTCAGCCGCTTGTCTTTTCCTTTCTCCTGCCACACTGCTGGCCATTCGGGTTTTCATTAGACCAATCGGGTGTTTTAGACAGGATGGTAACACAGCTTCACAGAGTTACACACATGCAACGGATCTTGGCGTCATCAAGCAAATGTTCCACAGCGTAAGCAAATGTAACACATCTTAAATACTAATTAAGTAATGGACAAAACTATTCCCTCATTCGTACTTTAGCAAAGGTGACATATAGATGGAGAGAAACCAGCACACAAAGGCATGCTTGAGTGAGCATCTGTAAATTAAAGTAAGAGCCTGCTGCGTAAAACCCACAGCACCACGCATGCCAAAGGATGGGAAGCATTTGAGCAACCGGAGCTCTCCTCCCCTGTGGGTGTGAATACTAAGATGTCACAGCTACGGGAGGGGACATTCTGGAAATTTCTTACAAAGCCAAGTACATGGATCTGGTCTAGAAACTCTACGTCTACATATTTACCCAAACTAACCAAAATTTCAAGGGAAAATCTGCACACTAGTGCCTTTAGTGATTTTATTGGTAATTGCTCAAACTCCAGGCATCCAAACTCTCTCTTAGGAAGCAAATGAACAAATGAGCTGTGATATGTGCATACAATGGAATGTTATCACTCAATGTTAAACAGGAATATCAAATCAGGAAAGACACGCACATTGCTAAGCTAAAAGAAAAAGTTAGTTGTCAAAGGTTGTACATTATGATCCCCACTGTGTGGCTTCTGGGAAAGGGGGAAGCATAGGGGTAGTAAAAATCACCGAGCGCGAGGCTGAGCGGCGGAAGCGTGACTGGGTGGAACATGGCAGAGTTTCAGGGCGCGTAAGTGAAGCGCTATAATGGTAAACACGTGACTGTGTGTGTTTAAAATGCCCTGTGCCACAGAGCTAAGCGTGAACCCTGCTGTAAGCCACACATTCCAGTTACAAATGATACCCTGGGATTGGTGCACTGACTATAACAAGCCTATCACATCACTGTAAGAGGTCAGAAATAATGTATCTTACACTTTGTACCTCTTGGGGTGATGATGTGTACTGCACCTATGATCAGGGCAGGAGGTAAACAGGTGTGTTTTCCTTCTGGCTCTCCGAGGTGTTCAAGGCTCCTAAACCCTAAAATCCAACCAGTGTCTGAATTTAAATGTTCCTTATTATGATTTCCTTTGGTCGCCCACCACGATGCATGATGTCTGCAAAGTGTTGTTCACTGTCTCAGCTAGTTCTTTTTTTGAGGGGGGCACGAGGGGCACGGTGAGACTGAGGCTGCACCTTCTGTTGGTCCTTAAGAGGAAGCAGTTTGCAGAGAAGGGGGCAGGGAGGCCAGGAGGCAGAGTGATAGGCGGCTGGCAGGCGAGGTAGAGTAGAACAGGCTCATGGGGCGTGTGCAAGTTCCTGGAGGATCCAGGGACTCGTCGGGAGACAGTCAAGCTGAGATGACAGAATCCCGCTAATCACACACACCACTAGGGTGACTCATGCTTGTGCACCGCTGGCCAGTGCAAGCCCCAGCACACACAGGCAGGCTTGGGAGGACATCTGGCAGCACTCACCTTTTTAGATATTCTACTCATCCACGTCTTAACGTAAGGCATCCACTTGAGTTCGTCTGGGTCCACAAACACCATCCCACAACGGCTGACAGTTGCAGGAGAGGCCACCTTGAGATCTTGTACCTGAAGTTGAACGGGAAACACCAATAGGTTACTTCCATATCCTTTCAACTTCTGTGGTCAAGAGTCACATTTTTAAAGTGTAGTTTAACACAGGAGACCATTATGTAGAAAGAACGGAAGAGCAGTGTGCAATTTGAAAAGGAACAGGAAGTTAGGTGAAGGTTTAAGGTAGAACAAATTATCAGTCACCCCCCCCCCACCTCTCTCCCTCCCCACAGTCCCGATCTGTCTGGTCTGAAAGTCACAGAGGACCACCTGCCTCTGCTTTCCAGCTGCTGGGATTACAGGTGTGCCCTACCACACCCGCACACAAGATACTAATGGTCTTTCCCTCCTTTTGTTCTATTTATTTTTGTCATTCTTGACACCTAGCCACGTACAGGCATAGGCAGACATTCTTCAGTATTTGATTGGATGGAGGGGACACAGGTGGCATTCCCTGTGAATTTTTGTAGCTGCGTTTAACTCTCATCCTTCTCACAGCCCCTCACAAAGTGGCAGAGAAGCTAGCTAGTGTCCATTCCTGGCACAGTGGGATAATCTATTCACAGGATAACAAGCGTTATTGCTACCTAGGAAGTAGAATTAGGTAAGCCACATGTGTATCTGCCTTCAAAAGAAAAAAAGAAAAGAAAAGAAAAAAAGGAGTGAGTGAAATTAGAACTGAATCTACTTCTGTTTTAGGGAGAAGCGGGGTCATCTGACAGGTGCTGTCAATCTACTGCAAAAGATAAAATGTACACGGCAAGTAAGTAAAATGCCACCACAGATAAATGACGGAAGCGGGAAATCACTGTGAAGTAAGTTGTTTTGGGTGGTGGTGGCCAGGTCGCTGAGTACTTCACTTCCAAGAAGGGCACGCGTTTACCTCAAAGAGCATGTGGATTTGAGGTGTGAGTTTAATCCTTTCACTGTTAGCCAGGCACAGCATCTTGTTGTCATCTAACACTGTATTCAGATTTTCAATCCAGAGAGCATCCACTGGTCCATCGCTGATTATCCACTTGTGATCTTCTGAAGTATCATTCACAGCTGCTCGGACACTGAGCGCCATCAAACCATCCTTCCATTCCAGGGTTATGTTATTGACTTCCCCGTATAGCTCACCCATTGTGATGGATTTGGGATTAAGAACATAGGTTTTTACAGGCTGATAAAAAGAATTGCCTAAGTTGAGTTTTTCCAGATTCCCTAAAGTTTCTGCTAATACTTGGTAAACTGTGGTTTTGCCACCTCCTGTTGGTCCGACTAACATAACGCCGTGCCTCACCAGCATAGTTTCATACAACTGTATCACCTTTTTGACCATACATAGCTCAGGCTGAAGGTTTTGTCCAATCATGGCGTCCACAATCGTTGACTGCAAAATACCATAGTCGTGTTCTGGGATTTGGACTCCAGGAAAAAGATCAGATATGATCCCACTGACAAAACAGAAATGACATTAGTTAGGACCTGCTCCCGCCTTCCCATACTTGCCATAAGTAACGGAATGGCCTTTTGACTGTCCACATTACAGGTCTGTCCTGACCTGTGCCAGGATCCATTCTTTCTTCTGAACTAGTATGAGATCTAGTTTCCTGCTTGGCAGGCTGGTGTTTTTCCTGCACAACAGGAATTCCTTCAGGATGAACAATAGCACAGCACCAAACACCTAGCTGATAAATTTATCAATAGACTTGAAGTTTTCATTTCAATGTTTCCCTTAAGTATTATATATGCTTATGACTATATATAGATATTGAGAAAAATAAGATGGATACTAAAATAGGAAATTTGTAGGGGCTTTGGCAGCCAATTATAAGGGGACTTTATTTAAACTCGTTTTACATAGGGGTATTGGAAACTTCTAGAGTAGTAGGTTTCCTTATGGTCTTTTCAAAAGGTCTTTAGTGTTAGCTATCCCTTCACAAACCTCCTCATCTATCCCACTCTCTCCCTTTCACATCTATTTTATCCATCCCCATCCAACCTTCTGATTAATACTTTAAAGACTTCCACGCCATGGCCCTTTACTAATTTCCACATGCACCACACTGCAGTGGAAGGCCACACACCTAAGAGTATATGGTCAACACAAATTGGACTTAGTTCTTTTAAAAAAAGGCATAAAATTAGGTGGGTAGCTTGAGGGAGGTAATCTGGGAGGAGCTGGGGAAGGGAGTGAATGTGATCAGAACACACTGAATGAAAGTTTCAGAAGACAAAATTTTGCAAACAAAATAGGGAATTATAGTAGCTAAAAAGGAAGGGAAGAGCTGTGAAAATTCTGAGGAATAGTTAAGAAACATTCCCGTGGGAAGACAGAAACGTAGTCAGCATCACACAACAGATACACAGGTATGTTTGAGATGAACATATATGTATGTGTGCCACGAAAACATAACTGTTTAGAGGAAGAAAGGAGACTAAGAGGAGGGGGATGGGGAGGGCGGAAGACTACAGGGGGGTGTGCTCAGTGTTCAATATAGACTAGAATGAAAATGCCCTTATATAACACAGTGCCACGTACAACGCACATTTCAAAGAAGAAATGTTTAAAGTTATAACAACAATTACATTTTTACTTTCCAGAATGGAGACATAATGTGGCAAAAGTACTGGATGGGGTAAAAGGGATGGATTTTGCACACTTCACTAAGGAGGTCTTTCTAAGGAAGACAGAACGCTTACAACTATGAAAATCTGGTAAGGTAAAAAGCAAACTTCAGTGATGAATGAATGACAGCCCATACCTGCAATCCCAGAGCCTGGGAAGCCGTGGAAGGAGGATCATAAGTTCAAGGGCAGCCTGCGCTACATACTCAGAGCCTGCCTCAAGCCTCTCCTCTTCAAAAGAGAACGAGAGACTTAAAAAGATGGATCCATTGCTTATATCAGGACAAGGTTTTGATTTTCTATAAACATAAGTAAGAGAACATAATGGGAAAATCATCTAAGAATAACAAAATGCTACCAGACACAGGAAATGACGCTTGAGGGCACAGATAACGGAAGACCTGCATATGAACACAGTCTTCTGCTCTTGGCCATCCCTTGCATTTGAGGGGAAATTGGTATTTTCATACAAGCATATATAACTAAAGAAGGGCAAAACCTCTTAATAGTCAACGTGATGGGATCCATTTAAATTAAATAGTTCTAGGACTGGGGAGACGGCTCAGCGGGTAAAGTGCCCGAATGTGTATTCCTGGGGCCAACGTAACAGGCCTTCGTAGCACACCTGTAACCCAGCACCAGGAAGGAGTAAGCTGGCAGAGACAGGCGAATTCCGGAAGGTCATTGGCCAGCGAGCAGAGACAAATCAATGAGTTTCGGGTTCAGTGAGAGAACCTGCCTCAAAAAATAAAGGTGGAGGGCCGGTGAGGAAGACATCACACAGGCAATCTATGACACAGAGAGTCTGCCTCAAGGAGTCTCCCCAACAGAAAGACGGTAACTTGGCAAAGACACATGCATGGAAAATAATATTCAAGTATCAACACCGAGACAAACACAGTTCAGCTAACATACATGCAGTGTGCTGGCTGGCCTTCTGTCAACTTGCCATGCAAGCTAGAGTTATCTGAAAGGAGATGACTCAATTGAGAAAATGCCTCTATAAGATTCCCCTGTACGGCATTTCCCTAATTAGTGATTGACGGGGGAGGGCCCGGCCTATTTCGGGTGGTTCAGTCCCTGGGTCGGCGGTGGTCCTGGGTTCTATAAGAAAACAGCCTGACCAAGCCAGGGGAAGCCCCCTCCATATCCTCTGCTCAGCTGTTGCGAGCCAAATAAACCCTTTCTTCCCCAACTGCTCTTTGGTCACGGTGTTTTGTCTCAGCAAATGATAACCTAACTAAGACGTAGTTACAGTACAGGCTGGAAACCGTGACTGCTGGGCTCAAGTGTGGTTGCAGCGTGCAGCATCACTGCAGAGGAGATGGGAGGATGTGGGTTCCTGTCTGCCGCAGACACGGAGTTCCCAAACCTACAAACTAGGAAGCGGCACAGGTGCAGCACTAAGTGTGGAGAGAATGGCAAATTAAACAAGCACGGAGAGTGGTGGCCTCAGGGGTGGGGTGGGGTGGGGTAAGGGGAGAGGCGCTGCTTTCTGTAGGACTAATTTATATGCTATTTTACTTTTTAAAGTATGTACACGTACAGCTCGGAGAAAACATAAAATTAAATGAATTAAAAAGGAATGATTAAAGCAGTTGCATTCGTGTTAAATTCCAAGCCTGACTTGTTTTTCAGACTAGACATTTCTCTAAGATCAGGAATTTGACAATTTGTAAAATGACGCAATTTGGTGACCGATATTTAAAAAAAAAAAAGGTTATTAGAATAGCATATTAAATTTAGTTTGTTTGTTATAAATAGTGTTTATTTCCCTCTCTCTCTCTCTCTCTCTCTCTCTCTCTCTCTCTCTCTCTCTCTCTCTCTCTCTCTCTCTCTCTCTGTGTGTCTCTCTGTCTCTCTTTGTTGTTGTTTTTTTGTTTTTTTTGAGACAGGGTTTCTCTGTGTAACAGCCCTGGCTGTACTGGAACTCTGTAGACCAGGCCCAGCCTGAAACTCACAGAGATCCGCCTGCCCCTGCCCCCTGAGCACTGGGATTAAAGGTGTGAGCCACCACCGCCCAGCGTTATTTCCTTTTCTTTGCTGTTGGTCTTTTGGGATAAGGTCTCGTGTTGCCCAGTCTGATTTTCCTGCCCCCTCCCAAGTGGTGGTCAGCCCTGGTTACCTGTGGCTGTGTTTCTTAAAGGGATGCATCTATCTCCAGAAGAGAAAGGAATGTACTGGCCTTAAAGACACAGAAAGCCCTCTACCCCCAGGAGCCCTGAGAACTCACCTGAACAGGACAGCATCGTCTGTTAAGAATTTCGGCAGATTGGAGTCTCGCAGAGCTCTGATCAGGACCACGTCTTCGCTTAGGTCTGGGTTCTCTCTTTTTAGAGATCTGAATCCAAGAGAGTCATTAAGACGACAATGAAAGAACGTAAGGCAGAATAGAATGCTCTAGACCTGTGGGTCAGGGACTGCGCTGAGATTCCAGCTAAAGCCGTGTCTTCCCATGTGTTGATTCGCCTCCATCACAGCACAGGGACAAAGTCCTTCATTGAGGAGAGTGGTGGGGACATTTTTTTCAAATACCCTCCCTATCAGTCTCTGCAATTAGAGCCCTGTGAATATGTCACATTGGCTCACATCCCTGTCACTCTCTGCTCCCTCTATCTAGAATGCCCTGCCTTCCTCTTTTGTCTGCTCCTTTAAAAAATATTTCTTTTATTGTGTGTGTGCGTGTGCGTGTGTTGGGGACCAGAGGACAACTTTGGGTATCTTTACCCAGGAGCCACCCACTTTATTATTATTATTATTATTATTATTTTTTTTTTTTTTTTTTTTTGAGGCAAGGTCTCTCACTGGACCCAAAGCTTCCCAATTCCGGAACACTGCTGGCTAGTGAGCCCCAGGTATCTGCCTGTCTCTGCCTCCTCAGCACTGGGATTGCAAGCGTGCAGCACCATGCTTGGCTTTGTTACGTGGCGTCTGGGGATGGAGCTCGCTTTGGCATGGCCAGCGCTTTAGTGGCTGCGCTGTCTCCCTTTGGGCTTCTTACCCAGCCATGACCAGCACAGACTTGACGGCTCTCATGCCAAAGTCGTAGTGATCTTGCTGGGACAGCTGCTCACTGCAGAGCTTGTACATCTGCGTCATCTTTCTCGCTAGTATTTTGCTGGATTCAAATCCTTCAGAATACAGAATCACCTGGGAGAGAAAACAGAAGGCCGTGTTACGAGTCTTATATGGGTGCACGTGACATCTTTATATTGCGTGGTGAGGAGACAACGATCGAAGAGTGAGGTAGTATCGTGACCGGCTGCCTAACACTCGTGCGCCGAGGTTATCCCTGCTGTCCTCAAACTGTCCAAGCCTTCCTTCCTTCGGTTGCTTTTGCCAGATGCTTTGTAATGGCGCCGAGAACAGTAAAGGCTATAATGAGAAGGGTTTTCTGTGCCCCGGGGACAGTGACAGGTAGAGTACTGTGCAGGGATATGAGTAGAGCTTTGCCCATCTCTGCAGATGGTGATGGGACCCTGGTGACACTTGCTTTGAGGAGCAGCTCTGTCCGGTTTTTAAAAGTGTCCATACAGAGGTTGGACGGTGGTGTAAACTACAAACACAAAAGCAAGAATCACGCTTCTTCAGGCTGAGGAGAGCTGGTGAGACAGAGTTACTATTTGCCCCCTTTGGCCAAGGCAACCTAAGCAAGGTTTGCAGCCCCTCCCCATAACAGAAAGCTGCTGTATTTATATTTATATTTATATTTATATTTATATTTATATTTATATTTATATTTATATTTATATTTATATTTATATGTGTGTGTGTGTGTGTGAGAGAGAGAGAGAGAGAGAGAGAGAGAGGGAGAGGGAGAGGGAGGGGGAGAGGATATGGTGTGTGGGTGTGCATGTGCCATTGCATGCCTATGAGAGTCCCACAGACTGAATTCGGGTTTTCAGGCTGGCAAGTGTCTTTATCGCTAAGCCATTTTGCAACTCAAATCTTAGTGTCTTCTTCAGCAGAGGCGGAAACGGAGTCTTCCTTCCACCCTCACACCCACCATCTGCCCAACCACAGCAGCTGAGCTCAGAAGCGGGGCCTGACCCTCGCAGCCCACCCCACTGCCTTCGGCTTTCTTCCCTGCTCGCCGCCAATGACTTCACTTGCAAAGGTTCCTCCAGCCACCTTAAGGCCTGAGACAGATGAGCAGGTGACACAGGGGCCCGCTAGACTCTGCTAAGCTGACCACCCCAGGCTAGACGTTTAGAGTAGAAAATTATTAACCGCCAAGCTTGCCTAGTGACCTGCTGATGTGACACGGTCACACACTTGGTTAAAAAGGTACAGATGAAGATAAACACACACATGATTCTTATGCAGAATAAGATAAGTGTAAGTGGCACCGGGAAGAAAAGACCTAAATGATGTGTGTGTGTGTGTTGTGTGTGTGTATGTGTGTGTGTATATGTGTGTGTGTATGTGTGTGTGTATGTGTGTGTGTGTATATGTGTGTGTATGTGTGTGTATGTGTGTGTGTATGTGTGTGTATGTGTGTGTGTGTATGTGGTGTGTATGTGTGTGTATGTGTGTGTTGTATGTGTGTGTGTTTTATGTGTGTGTATATGTGTGTGTGTCTATGTGTGTGTGTATATGTGTGTGTATGTGTGTGTGTATGTGTGTGTATGTGTGTGTGTATGTATGTGTGTGTGTATATGTGTGTGTATGTGTGTGTATATGTGTGTGTATGTGTGTGTATTTTTTGTATATATGTGTGTGTATATGTGTGTGTGTGTATGTGTGTGTATGTGTGTGTATGTGTGTGTGTGTATGTGGTGTGTATGTGTGTGTGTATGTATGTGTGTGTATGTGTGTGTATATGTGTGTGTATGTATGTATGTGTGTGTATGTGTGTATGTGTGTGTATGTGTGTGTGTGTATATATGTGTGTGTATGTGTGTGTGTGTGTATGTGTGTGTGTATGTGTGTGTATGTGTGAGTATGTGTGAGTATGTGTGTATGTGTGTGTATGTGTGTGTGTATGTGTGTGTGTATGTGTGTGTGTGTGTATGTGTGTGTGTGTGTGTGTGTGTATGTGTGTGTGTGTGTGATCCAATCCTCCTTATTCCCCAGCCACAGAGGAAAAGGCAGAAGGAAGGGGCTTGTATTAGGGCTTCAGTCAGTGTAAACTGCCTCACTTTCCCTACTTGGAGTCTGCAGTGCTCTTATTGTGAAGTGAGGATATTTGTCACAAAGAAAAGCATTTGCTGCCGAAAAAACCCTGACTGTTCATCTGTGACAACAACAGGAAGCGTGCCCAGAAGACTGGACTTTGAAATTCCTCCAGTTCAGGCCGGAGCAGCAGCACAGCAATAGGGCAAAGTGGGAGGTGTGAGCAGGTATTGCAGGGTTCATGGAGGGCAGTGAGAGCAAAGGACTGACTGCCCTACACACTCACACACACACACACACTCACACAAGACACACACACACACCTCACACACACTCACACTCCGCACACTCACACACTCACACACACTCACACACACACTCACACAACACTCACACACTCATACACACACCCACACACACACATCACACACTCACAGACACACTCACACACACTCACACACACACTCACACACACTCACACAGCCACACTCACACACACACTCACAGACACACTCACACACTCACACACTCACACACACTCACACATCTCACACACTCACACACACTCACACACCACACACTCACACACACACACTCACATTCACACACACTCGCACTCACACACACACTCACACACACTCATACACACACACTCACACACACACTCACACATACACTCACACACACAGACACACACTCACACACACAGAGAAACACACACAGAGACACACACTCACACACACCCACCACACTCACACACACACACTCACACACACTCACAGACACACTCACATACACACTCACACACACAGACACACACACTCACACAACACTCACACACACTCACACACTCACACACACTCACACACACACTCGCACACACTCACACACTCACACACACTCACACACACACTCACACACACATACACACACACACACACACACACACACACACACACACACACACACACACACGCCATGTCAGGCAGGAGACACAGGACACCCCTGATCCCTTCGAGTGTTATGCTAACTCAGGTTGAAGTTCCTCCAGGGCTGGGCTGGTCTAGCCTTAATCAATTCCTTTTACTTCGGGTAGAAGATTCTTTAATAATTCAAAGGAATGTATTAGCCTCGGGAGTAACCGGTGCTTTCCGAGAAATTCCACTCTAAAAGGGGAAGTGTCCATCGATATGAAATGCTGCACAGGGCTCAAGGGAGCTTTTGGAGTCCTGGAAGGAGGCCCCGTGTTTTGATCTTGGCGCCGGACAGATGAATCTCTGTGCAAATATTGGCTCATATCCGTATGAGCGGTGTGCACTTCATTGTACGTAAAGCACACCTCATTAAAAGTGCTGAGAAACTCAGGTAAAACTTACACACGCGGAATCTTAGCTAGGATGAGAGAACAAAGCCCTTCAAATAAAAGCATGCCTTGATCGGTGTAGGAACAATCACAAATAATTTATTAATCACCACTGTTTTTAAACTGTTACAGACTACAAATAACTCCATTCTTCATAATCAAGTGATCATTAATATACAGCTTTGACTTAACATTACTTCCTAATTTTGTCTTTTTTTTTTTTTTTTTTGAGATAAAGTCTCACTGTATTACCCACTGTATTTTGAACTCACAATAATGCTTCTGTCTCAGCTTTCTGAGTAATGGGATTACAGGCATTAGGCACTGGACTGAGCTCCAATACTTCTTGACTCTAATTAAATTTATACCCAAAGAGAAATGAGGATAACAAATCCTGGCACTTTTAACTCCTGGAGATGAACTGATTAAACCCCAGTAAATTCCTCCCATTTTTACAAGTCTGCTATATTCTATAAACCATTTGGGGGGAATTCTGGATGTTAGCAGTAAGACCGAAAACCAAACAATCGTGCAGAATGAGACATTCTCTGTTTGCTGGAATTTACACGAAGGATGAGTGACAATGAACAGCCATTGCTTAGAAAGATGTGGAGGCTGAGTTGTGAACTTGTCACAATCTAGAATGGCCTGGGAAGGGAGTTTTCTGTTTGTTTACTTTTTTGTTTTGATTTTTTGAGACAGGGTCTCTCTGTATTGCTTTGGAGCCTATCCTGGGACTCGCTCAGTAGACTGAGGCTGGCCTTGATTGAAATCACAGAGATCCCTCTGCCTCTGCCTCCCAAGAGCTGGGATTAAAGGGCGTGCACCATCGATGCCCGGCTAAAAAGAGAGTCTTAATGACAGATTGCTTACGTCAGATTGGCCTGTGGTTATGTCTGTGGGGGATTGTTTTTTGTTGCTGAGGGTCAAGACCTGTCCATTATGGGCAGTACCACTCCCTAGGCTTGGGTCCCGGATTGTGTAAGTGTGTAAGTGAGCTGAGTACAAGTAAGCAAGAACACATTCATTCCTCTCTGTTCTTGACTGTGGATGTGACTAGCGGCTGTACATTCCTGCCCCCACCCTTCCTGCTTATTGGCTTTGACGGACTATAATCTGGGATTAAGAGCCAAAATAAATCCTTTCTTTCCCCTTCTAAGTTGCCTTCGGCCAAGGCATTTTATCACGGTAACAGAAAGTAAACTAGGAAATAAAAGAAGTCTCTGTCTTAAGAGAATTAGATGGTAAGTAAGACAAACCGTGCTTAAAACCTTGCCTCGATGCAATCGGAAGCTCACCTCTGCAATCAGCGCGTAATTTGGAACCATCATAGCAAACGGTCTGAACAGGGCTTTTAGGTTGTCTGGCAGTTCCGTCCTGCCGGCGTAGCCAGGGTTCATGGTGATGAAAGCTGCACAGGTCATAATGAGCTTGATTTCCCGTCCCTCAAACATGAATCTGGAGAGCTGTTCCAGGCGAAGGTGTAGAAAATGAGTCCCTCTCTGAGAGGTTGTGAATTCGTTCACACACTCACTTCTTGGATTTGAATCTCACCTCAGGAGCGGCCAAGGAGAGCCCCCCCCCCCCGAATCCTCTGTGGAGTCCTTGGGCTTCTCAGGGTTTCTCTCCTATTTTCCCACCGTCACTAGGTTGACCCTGGATGCCACCAAGAAAGGTAGGGGACCCAGAAAACGAGGCACTAAAGAAACATCCAGTAAGTAAATCTCAAAAGTAAGGAGGAAAATGTGTGCGTGTGTGCGCGTGTGTGTGCGCGTGTGTGTGCATGTGTGTGTGTGTGCATGTGCGTGTGTGTGCGCGCGTACGTGTGTGCGTGTCCACGTCTATGTACGTTATGTGTATGCTTGTGCGTATGAATGCATGTGTATATGCGTGTGCATGTGTGCCTGTGTATCTTGGGGGTGGCAAGAAGCTTCCTGAGCTCAGGCGCTAGTTCTCATAGTGTGTGCCCAGGCACTAGCACAGCATTTGCTCTTGCATTTTGCTTAGACTGGGACTTCGCATACCCAAGTGATCACTGTTACTGTGGCACTTACTGATTACACTGAAACTATGTCCTCTCTAAGGCACTGCTTGCTGAATTGGTGACCGATCTGAGAAAGCTACATGGACAGCGGGCCACCCCCCCATCCCCCATCCCCCAGTCCCCATCCCCCCACCCCATCCCCCACCCCACCCCCACCCCCATCCCCCATCCCCCAGTCCCCATCCCCCTACCCCATCCCCCACCCCCCACCCCCATCCCCCATCCCCCAGTCCCCACCCCCACCTCCCACCCCACACCTCCCATCCCCCCATCCCCCCCACCCCTCACTTCCCCATCCCCCCATCCCCCCATCCCCCCCACCCCCCACCCCCCATCCCCTCCCCTCACCTTTGCCGCTTTGGCGTTCCTAATGGTGATGAGTTGCTGGGCGATGACTGACAGCACTTCAATGTCAATTCGGTTGAATTCATCAAAGCAGCACCAGGCCCCGGACTGTGCCAAGCCACTGAAGAAACGCCCCATCATCTGAAATGCAAGCACAGCTTCAGGTCGATCCCCGCTGTGGTACACATTTAGGAGGTAAGACACTAAAGAAAAAGATGGCCGTTTCGCAGTGTTGCTGCTATTGGTATTCTAATGGCGGCAAGCTTTATACACCCGAAGCAAGCACATTTCTACAAGAGGACACAATGCCCTTTGCTTCTCTTCAAGTGGCTTGGATCTGATTTTCCTCTTAAATAAAACAATAATGTGTGACATATCTCCTTGTGGAAATTTAATTCATAACCTCCACTTGTCTATGGCAAATACAGGTTCTCAGAAAGTGTAATTCATGGAAGACACAAAGGAGGGTTTTAAGGAGGCCTTGGGGACTGTCACCAGTGGGGACTTCTGTTGTCTGTGGCAGGCAGTGCAGAGCACTCCCAAGCAGAGACACTGCTGCACTGGGGGTGGCTCTTGATTCATTCTTTTAAAAAGGAACGATTTATTTTCATTTTATATGTTTGAGAATCTTGTCTGTGTGTGTGTGTGTGTGTGTGTGTGTGTGTGTGTGTGTGTGTGTGCACTGTGTGGGTGCAGTGCCCACTGAAGCCAGAAGAGGGCGTTGGATCCCTGAGAACTGAAGTTATAGTTGGGAGCCACCGCGTGACTGCCTAGACCTGAACCTGGAGCTTGCAGGAGCTTCTGGTGCCTAAGACTAGAAACATGCACTTTCTGTCTCAAGGTCAAGTGAACTGTACAGTTATCCTTCCTTCTATTCCAGCAGCAAGCATGGGTTCCTACGCCTCTCCCTCTCTCTCTCTCTCTCTCTCTCTCTCTCTCTCTCTGTGTGTGTGTGTGTGTGTGTGTGCATGCACGTGCGTGTCCACACTCATACCTGTTCCTATATGACAAAATCATGATGTAAAGGGGAAAATAATTCAGGAAGAAAATGTGGGGGGAAATTGCCAGGAGATGGAAAAGCATTGAAACAGACGGTGTGTAACTGAGGAAAGGTAGGGTAAGGCAGAAATACTCTTCAGTGGGGCCTTTAAGAATTTCCAAACCCAACATCAGGACGTGCAGGACAATTCGTGGTCCCTCGTCTGTTGGCCTTTTCTCCTCTTCTACGGGGAAGACACAGCGTTGTCTTCCCCCCACTGGTTAAATCAATCAGTTAACTTTCCCCCACCAAATTAAAATGCCTGGACCTTATTTGTAGACAGAGGAGGTCTATTTAGGGGAGACACTATGAGGGTGTGGGAGAGAAGGTCATTGGGAGTGGGGCCAGGAAAACAGAGGTGAGGAATGAAAGAAGATTCCAGACCTCTCAATTCCGTCGGCATAAAAGGTGGTTCTACTCAGGAGGGAAAATGGCTGAAATGGGAACACGTGGAAGGGAAACCCACAGCTGTCATCCCGTGGCCAGACTTTCTGTGGAGAAGTCTGCTCTCCACGCACAGCACAGGCTCAGGGAGCCCGGCTCGCACTCTGGGGAAGCAGGCTCCCCACACGACAGCTTAGTCCTCTGTTCCTGCCTGTGAGCCAAGAAGTCAGCCAACGGGCGTGAGGTGCGAACCAGCAAGCACGACAAGGAACGAGATGAGTAAGCAACCTCGGAGGAAAGGAAGATTGTTTAGGAAATGGGCGAGTGTTTGAAATAATGTCAGTGGGCTCCTCAGAGAGACCTGAGAGGAAATTGCATTCTCGCAATGCCCTGGGGACGTTGGCATGGGTAAGTCTTTGGAAACATTAGGAAAAGGAAACACGTGCCGAGCAGCAGAATGGGTACAGCTAGAGCTGAAGCTGGCACCGTGGAGCAGGGAACTTTCCCTAAGGCCATGCCTGTATCTCTGGCACACGAGAGGACATTCTAGTAATATTCACGCACGTGCAACTGAACAGAAGTAAGAAAGACCTTCCTTTTGATTTTTGACGTAAGTTCTTTGCTAAAACATTTCTCCTTGAGAACATGCCTGTGCAAATGACCCTCTCATCCTGTCACTCTTGGCTGAGGAGGACTGTGGGAGTTTGAAATCCAGTTCTCACATGGGTTGTCTGTATCGAAGCCCAGTACGTGCTAAGGGCAGCCTGGCCTCACCCAGACCATATCTTACTATGATACACTGGTTCAGAATGCAAAACTTTCAGCCTGTCTAACAGAGAGTGGTCCCAATCAATTTAAGAAAGGATGTTTTGACAGGCTGTAGTGATGCACACTTTTAATCCCAGGATTTGAGAGGCAGAGGCAGGCAGTTCCCTGTGAGTTTGAGGCCAGCCTGGTCTACACAGTGAGTTCCAGGACAGCTAGGGCTACATAAAGAAACCCTGCCTTGAAAAACAAAAACAAACAAACCAAAAGAGGATGCTTCTAGTGACCCACTGATTAACAAGTGTTTTTGCAACTTAACTTAGGTAGATGTTTAGGTGTGTGTGTGTGTGTGTGTGTGTGTGTGTGTGTGTGTACATGTACATGCACACACGCATGCAGGTGACTGCAGAGGCCAGAAAAGGTCTAGGATCCCCCAGAGTTACATTTACAAGTGGCTGTGAGCGTTGTCACATGGGTTCTTGGAACTGAACTCAGGTCCTCTGCAATAGTAGTACACAGTCTTAACTATTGAGCCATTTTCCCAGCCCCTTTCAATCAAGTGAAGGAGAGGGCAAAGCCTAGGAGCCAAGGCACACAAGGGTCATACCTATAATCAAGCACAATTGCATTTATTACTTCTCCCAAGGGCTTGTGCAAGGGCTTGTGGACTCCTAGCGCTAGACTTACAGGTGGTTGTGAGCTGGCCAAGGTGGGTGCTGTGACTTGAGCACGGGTCTTCTGCAAGAGCAGCAGCCATCTCTCCAGCCCCTGCTCTGTACATTGACAAATTGAAATAACCTGCTAGCCGGCTCCAAGGATCAAATATATGTTAGGTTATCAGCTCTGGAGGCTAGAAACCAGAAATCGAGCTGGTGGTAAGCCTTGCTTGCCTAGGCAAAATATCTTCCTGCCTCCAGATTTTAGTATTTGCTGGCAATCCCTATTTTACCAGCTTGCATCGCATCACTCTAACCTCTGCTTCTAGGGTGTCTTTTCACATAATTTTTCCCTCTATTTATGTGACTACACTCACAGTTCCCTCTTAGAAGAGCGTGGGTCCCTGGATCAGCATTTAGTTTTAGCATTATCGTATATATTGTTCAGATCTTATTCCTAAACCTAAACCAGGTAGGCAGATGTCCAGACTTGCCTGCCTTTTGAGGAAGGGGACACAAACAAGAGACCAGGACTGATTCTGTAGTGCATTTTATGACAATGCTCATCTAGGTAGCAGGCCAAAGGGCAGCTGCCTGAAGCTTTGCTGAAGCTGCAGCAGTTACTAGGTTAGCTGGGGGGGGTGGTGGTGGGGAGTGGTGGTGGTGGGGGTGGGGGTTCAGTCACGCTGTGGTTTATTTAGATGGAGTGCTTATGTCTCTTCTCATAAATAATTATGGCGTGTTTTCTTTGTCTTACTCCATTGTGGGCAACCATGGATTCGCTTTGATGTTTACGGTTTGTGAAATTGTGGTCAACTGGATAAGCAAACAGAATCAATAGAAGATCACTGGGCGATGTATACACACAAACGTTTGTAAAAACACTGTCCTAGAGGAGGTAAAGAAAGAGACTATTTCCCTACTCCGAATGACTTGACAGATTTAGATGACCCCTCCTGGAAGGCATCACCCTACGTGCGGAGTTTAGGGGCATAGGAGGGGAGGGTGGTGATGGGGGCATGGGAGGGAGAGAGAGGGAACTGAGATCGATATGTAAACTTATAAAATAAAAGACTATTCATTGCTTGAAATAACTGTCCCCTTTGAAGAGCAGATAGTGTATCTTCTGTGTTATTTATCGTCTTGGGATCTAACATGCCCTCAAATCCTACAAAGAGCAATCTTAGCATGAGTGCTGTGTGAGGCACTGACATTTTATATTCAACTTCCAGACAAAACAGAGACAAGCATTGACTAATGTGCAAATAATGTGAAGTGTGGCAGGAAAATGAAGGTAGAAAGTTGGAAGACAGTGTCTAAAAAAGTCTCAATGAGCTGATAGTGCTCAAAGTGTCTAACAATAAAGAAATGCATGTATACCTTTGTGATTTTAATCACACCTACCAGAAGAACTAAAAGCCAACATGGGTCTCTGCAAGCCCCAAAGTGTCTGTCGGTCAGGGTGTCTGTGAGGGCAAAGCATTTCACGATTGCACTAAAGTGTTATCTGCCTTTTACACTCAACTACCTGAGGAAATTTATTAAAATATCCCTCTCTTTTCAGAGCACAATTCCACCAGAGACTATATTTTCTTCAGATAATTCAACCAAATCAACAAGCCTCAACAGATTAAATACAAAAGGAAATGTGAAAATCTGGTTGTCTTCCATTTTGCCAACCACCAAAGATTTAAAAAGACATATAAGTAGCCAGTAAGCTTTTTGCCTGTGAAGTTATTTTTCACAGAATGGATAGTTATGATAACATTATTATTGGTATTTTAAGTGAAATAAATATTAAACCATATTATCTTTAATTTCTAACATGTGAAATACCAATGAGTACAATCCACCTTAGTAATTATTTTTAGCATGTCAAGGGACTCCAAGACCAAATGTACTGAAAACCTTACCACTAATTCTCCCTCTTCTCATGTTCTACAGTTCCTTGAAGGCTGGTTGTATCGTTGGTGGTGTGGAAAAAAATCAAATCCCCCAGGCAAGTGTTTCAGTAGTGAGCTATGCACCAGCCTTCATATGTAGCACTATGCACCAGTGTCTCTCAACTGCCCATCTTCTCCTGTAAAGTTAGATTCTGTTCTTGTGCCCTCCCTGTCTGCATTCTAGCCTATATGACTTCTTATTCTACTTATGTAGAGATTTTAGGGGTTTGTTTCATTATTTGTATGTGTGTGTGTGTGTGTGTGTGTGTGTGTGTGTGTGTGTGTGTGCAGTCATGCAGTATCCATGGAGGCCAGAGGAGGGTGTCAGATAGCCTGGGTCTACAGTTATGGATGGCTGTGGACCACTTGATGGGGTGCTGGGGACGGAACTCAGGTTTTCTGAAGGAGCAGAAGGCATTCTTGACTGCTGAGCCATCTTTCTAGCCACCAGCAGCTGCCCCGTGTAGATCTTTTAAAAACAGTTCACTTGGACACATCTTGCCTGCATGGACTCTTACCCAGATGGCCAAGCCTACCACATGCTGATGCTCTGTGTGTCCCATTTCAACCCCACTTTCTTCTCTACTGGCCATCACCTGTCTCTCCTTGCTTTGGGTCATGTTGTAAACAGAGAGGGCTGACGAAAGCGTTTAATACTTGTATTCAGATTACAAACTACAACCACACCTTGTAGTCCAAACCGTCAGAGCAGTTGAACACCACACACTGGATGGCGAGAGCTTTTGCTAGGTCTTTGGTGGTCTCTGTTTTCCCAGTGCCAGCAGGCCCGGCAGGTGCGCCTCCTAGGTCAAGCTGCAAAGCCCCCATGAGGCAAAGGTAGCAACGATCCTGAAGAAATCAATCAATTGTTATTATTGAAAGGAAGTGACTTTATTTACAAATTCATAGGTCTAATTCATTTTACTTCATAGAAGTGTGTGTGCTCACATGTGTGTGGGATATTCATGTTAGGGGTGTGTATGTGTGTGCTCACATGTGTGTGGGATATTCACGTTAGGGGTGTGTATGTGTGTGCTCACATGTGTGTGGGATATTCACGTTAGGGGTGTGTATGTGTGTGCTCACATGTGTGTAGAATATTCACGTAGGGGTGTGCATGTGTGTGCTCACATGTGTGTGGGATATTCACGTTGGGGTGTGCATGTGTGTGCTCACATGTGTGTGGGATATTCTCATAGGTGTGTGCTCACATGTGTGTGGGATATTCACGTAGGGGATGTGTATGTGTACATCAGGTCAACACTGGGTGTCTTCCTCAGTCAGTCTCCACTTTATTTTTTGAGACAGGGTACCTTGCAGTCGGGTTAGGCAGGTTAGCCAGGGATCTGCAGGGATCCTCCTGTTCCGGTCTTCCCAGCATTGTTGTTACATCACATGCTCCATGCCCAGATTTTTATGTGGGTGCTAGGGATCTGCACTCAAGCCTTCATGCTTGCATGGCAAGCACTGTCTACAATGCTTCTCTCTGGCCCTGAAAAATTCTAACTAAAATATACCCATGGACCCAGACACAAAAACCAAACAATCAAGTCTTTGTTTTATGAGGCAGCAGTGATGAGTGCTTTCAACACTACCCCGATGAAAAGGTGAGCAGTGACGTACTGTGAGGGGAGTGATGACCAATCTTGGGCATGCTCCCAAATACTCATAGCCATAGGTGTACTGAGAGAGCGCCATTCTAGCCACACAGTTATCCAGGTCGAGATCCCAGTAATAGCGCAGTTGTCTCTGCCAGTCAAAGGAGTCGGCTGTGTTGACCTACATCGGCGGTAGAAACGGATCATGTGCTAGACACACGAATGGAGTTCCCAGATTGCCATGCCACTCTCCATCAGTGAGACATTTACCTTGGTTTGAACCAGCTCAGTAACTATATCTCTTGCGTGCACATCAATGGTAATCAATGCGGTTATGATGTTTCTGTGTAACTTAGGAAGAGAGCCTCGGACTATTGCAGCCAGGGCGTTTAATCTCTACAAGCGAAAGCATTGTCACAGTGAATTTTCAGCATCCCCTTGCAACATGCATTCTCATTATTAAATTTAAAGTAGACATGTGTTAAGAAGAATCCATCTAATTAGAAAACTTTATAATTCAGTAGCAAAATACTACAACGTCTTATTTAATTCCCATAATGCTTCTATGAAGCATAGATTATCCTGACACCATCTTTGCATTTAAGCAAACTAATAATCAGAGAGGGTCAATAACTGGATGGCTGTCACACAGTATGAAATAGTAAAATTAGACTGGAGTGGACATTCGCTTCTTGAAAGCCCCTGATACATATGAAGTCTCTGGGGGTAGAATGCTCTACAAGCTCACCAGATATGGTTGGTGGTCCACACCTTTAATCCCAGCACTCAAAGACAAAAGCTGGCGACTGTTAATGAGTTTGGGGTTATCTTGACCCAGACAGAGTTCTAGGTCATCCTGGTGATGCTACTTCTCATTTGTAAGGGTAGTTTTCCAATAATAATGATAATGATAATAATAATAATAATAATAATAATTTGCATAAAAGAAAGCATATATGTTAAAGGACAGCATTAAAATTACACGAAGAGTTGAAAAGTTACTAAAAAGAGGACATAAATCTCACTTTTTAAAGTGGCAGAAAGATTTTAGGTGCCTGATGATCAGTGAATTTGATGTGTAATGTCACCTGCTACACTCATGCAGTCTTACCTACATGACTGCCCTAACATGAGCTGAACACGGTTAAAATGGAGATGTGAATGTGAACCACAGAAAGAACATGAGGACTCAACACTTCACAAAGAACAGAAGACAACTAAGGAATGCTGAAGTGGGAAATTGATCTCCCACAGAAAGAATATACCGTTTTGATTATCCAGTATGAAGTTGTCAGCACTGACAACATACATACAAGAAACCACTTCTATCTACTTCTCTGGGGTTGTTTCCTATTTGTTTTAATTCTGTTACGTTTTTAATACTGTTAGTACTGTTACTTTGTCATCTACCAAAAAAAATTAGCATGTTTTGGTTCTATGAACACTGATTTGAAGACTTTTTACAATTTTTAGTGACTTCTAGAGATCTGAATTAGTAATGTATGATAGCCTCCAACTCTCATTTTCTTTAATGCCCACCCTCAGTGTTGATCTGCGTCTGGGTTCCCTTTTTCTCCTTCTAGCTAATTATTTGTCATTCTCTGGTAGCAGAATTCAATATATAACGGAGAGAAATTATTTCTGTGCTTGAAGAGCAACTGTGAAAGATAAAAGCACAGCTTTGGATGCATTAGTGGTAAGAAATACAAAGGAGGCATTCCTTCAAGCACATAGCACTATATACTAAGTCCATGAATATCATGGGCGCACGAGTCAAATTATTCCTGTACATATCTGTGATGAATATTAAGCACAGATCTCATTAAAACTATTCTGCATCAAGAACTCATTATATATATATAATATATTTACATATATTTATGTATATAATTATACATATAATTCTGCATCAAGGACTCATTAAATATATGCATATATATGAATATATATAATGAGTTATTTGTGGAATGATTTGACACAGTGCCTAAAAATAAATTTTATGTAATTCATTTATTAGGACATGGTTTAATTATTCGGTCAATTAGAAGCACATCAGGAAAACAGACAGTGTCTACAAAGTGAACAATAAAGGTAGTAGGGGTGCCTACTGCATAAGTGACAGTGCTACATTACCACTGCCATCGGTAAGAATTTAGGTGAAGCAAGACAGAGAAGGCTATTTCTGTCCCTATACTTGAAAAATAATTAAAATTGCAGGTATGAATATTATTGAAATGGCAAAATAAATAAAAAAAAACATATTTACACTTTGAAAAAAAAAAAAGAAAGAAAATAGCAGCGCTTTTAACCAGGCCAATGACTAAATAAATACAAATATTTTAGCTCCCCATTTACCCCCAAATCGTCACATCCTTATCAGAGTTGAGTGGTGCCTCTTGGGAGCAAAGGGTTTATTTCCAGTTATAAGTTACAGTCTATCTCCCAGGGAAGCCAGGGTGGGAAGTGAGGTAGGAACCGAGGCAGAGGCTGCTGCTTTACTGGTTTGTTCTCCATCGCTTGCTCAGCTTGCTTTCTTGTGTACTAGAACCAGCTGTGCAAGGACGGTACTGCCTACAGCGGGCTGATCCCTCCCACACCAATCTCTAATCAGGAAAGCTCCCACAGACGTGCTCACAGGTCAGTCTTACAGAGGCACTTTCTCAACTCAGCTCACTCTTCTCAGGCGTCCTTCGTGTGCCAAGGTGACAAAACAGAAAAGCCCAGCACAGGGGTGATGGGAGATGTTATTCTGTAAATATGTTTCTCATACTGGTTAATTAATAAAGCACTGTGGCCAATAGAAAACTAGATAGGCGGGGCTAGGAAGCCAGGAGGAGGAAAGAGGAAGTGGGAAGGAGGAGTCAAGATGTAGACCAGGGAGGAAGGAGGACGCCAGCCGTGGCTCCCGGATAAGATGAGCCACGTGGAAATAATTAGACAAGTAGAAATGGGTTAATAATTAAGGCAGAGCTAGCCCATAAACAATAATGGTAACTGGCCAACAGGATTGTATCAAATACAGAGTCTCTGAGGGTTATTTGGGGCTCACGTGGTGGTGGGACCTTGGCTCAAGGGGGCATACTAGAAGACGGAGCACAGGCATGGACGAACGGGACCACAGGGAGGAGGTCTCCGAGGTGTCGGCTTGAGGGCGTGGCACAGTCATTGCATGATCTCATAGCGGCTGCAGTTGTCTGAGCTAGGCCTGCACAAGACTGTCACTAGCCAGTCACGAATCAAGGAGGGGCTCGTGGCGGCCTGCCGCTCCTAGAGGAACTACTGGCCGCCGCTGATGTCTGAGAGGAAGGTCAGTCATGGCCTTCATGGTGGAACCACCGGTGAGCTCGCCAGGCTCCAGTGAACATTTCCAAACCTGCGGCCACACAGGTGGCCCTGGTGAAGACTCAGTGGGTCACAAAACAAAGCAAAAAGACGGAAATGTGAGGAAGGGCCTCCAAAGAGTGTGCTGGAGACAAACAGGGCGGAGACGCAGGAGAGAGGGCACGGTGAGAATAAATTGATCGCACTGTGTACGCGTATGAAATTGTCAAAGGACAAATAGTGGAAAAAAAAAAAAAGAAAAACCACGATGTGACATCACCTCAAACCCATTATCAAAAAACAAAAAGATGACTGGTGCTAGCAAGGACATGTGGCTAGAGATTACGCTGCTGGCGGGAATACGACGTTGGGACATATGGATGATGGGACATATGGTACGGAGGTTTCTCAAAAAAATAAAAATAAACGGAATTACCATTTGATTCCATTTCTGAGCATCTATATCAAGAATTGAAATGAGGGCCTTAAGGAGCATTATTGACCACAGTCAGCATCAAGAAACAGCCTACAACCCATCAGTGGATAATGAAAATGTGTCCTGTACACACAACGGGCTAGAATTCGGCCTGAAAAGGAAGTGGATTCTGTCACAGGTGACAGCATGGATGAAATGGGTGGCCCCTGGGTGGGCAGTAAGTTAAATAAAATAAGCCAGTTACAGGAACGAGGGGTCTGTTGTCATCAAACTCATATAAACAAAAGACTGGTGGTTGCCAGGGCTGGGGCCGGGGAGTATTGCTGGAGAGTTAGGTAAGATGAATGGGTTCTGGGGGTCTGGTGCACAACACTGTGCCTCTTGCCAGAAACACTGTACTGTGCATTTACAGTATTTTTAATTGCGTGTGCGCATGTGTGTGAAGTCTCTCGAGGGCAGAGAATGCCTTCCCGCATTGCACTGAATTGGAAGCGTGCCTCGCTGGAACTGAAGCTTGCTTTTAAGGGGGGCTGGCTAGCTCACCGTGAGTTCCACTTTGCCTCACAACGCTGTGGTTTGAGGCATGCATGGCAATGCTGGACCTTTCCGTTGCTGTGATAAAAGCATCCCATCAAGGCAGTTAAGAAGGAAGCCTTTATTTGGGCTTACAGTTCCAGAGGGATAAAAAGGAGTTCTGGATGGCAGAGCGGAGGTCTAGTGGCTAAAGCAGGAAGCCAGGGGCTCTCAGTCCGCAAGGCAAGCGTGAAACAGACAGATCACACCAGGAACAGCGTGAGGCTTTGGAACCTCGAAGCCAGCGCCCGGTGACATACGTCCACCAACAAGGCCTCATCTCCCGAGCCTCCCATGTCCCGAGCCTCCCATCTCCCGAGCCTCCCATGTCCCGAGCCTCCCATCTCCCGAGCCTCCCGTCTCCCCAGCCTCACCAAACAGTGCCATCAACTGGGGAACAAGCATTCAAACATGGAAACTATGGGGGGGGGGATTTTATTCAATCCATCACACTAATCCTAGGAAACACAATTATGTCTTTACGTATACAGTTCTCTGTCTGCATGTACGCCTGCAGGCTAGAAGAAGGCACCAGATATCATTATAGACAGCTGTGAGCCGACTTGAACTTAGAACCCGTGGAGGAGCAGCCAGTGCTCTTAACCTCTGAGCCAACTCTCCAGCCCCCCCCCCCACACACAATTATGTCTAAACATTTGCAAATCGTTATGATTTCCTCTTAAATTGCTTTCCCTCCTAGGTTATAGTAACCCATAAAAATAGTAAATAAGCATTTAGGGAGTGTCCCTAAGAAAAACTGAACGCAATGATTTCAGTGAGAACTCGGAAGCTTTTGAAGTCATGTCAGCACACTGGAACTTCTGAAACAAAGTGACTTTGCATTAACCATGATAAAAATGTGGGGACCTAGGCCAGGTGGCAGCAGCGGCGGCGGCCGAGCACGCCTTTAATCCCAGCACTTGGGAGGCAGAGGCAGGTGATGTCTGTGAGTTTGAGGCCAGCATGGTCTACAGAGTGAGTTCCAGAGCAGTAAGTTTACACAGAGAAAACCATGTCTTGGAAAAACTCAAAACAAAACAATGCCCCTCCCCCCAAGCCCATGGGGACAGTATTGGCAGTTTTCGGGGCAACGTGTACAAAGCCTCTCTGATAAAGAACTCACCTCAAAGTTGACTGTTTCGAACCCTTCCAGGGCCTCTAAGTGACTGCCTTCACATTCTAAGCACTCAGACAGATCCCGACACCACATAATCTGAGAAATGGTCAGGATCACCTGCAACCAAACACCGGCCCCCCCTAAGCATGTGCTGTGTGGCACCAGAGCAGGCTCCAGAGGCGGGCGCTTAACAAGAGCATTACTTGGGAAGGGTGACCAGACGTCACCCACTCTGTCCTGGGTTTCCCCTGGTAGTCAGCGATGGCGGCTTTGCACAGGCGGCGGAGGGATGTGAACATGGCTTCCTCCACCTTGCCCAGCCACTCTTCCACGTTGCCTCTGGCCTTGAGGCCTTTCCCCAGGCCAACCTGTGAGGAATTAGGATGATGAGAATGCGCGTCTTAGGCGGCACTGCTGAGAGGCACTTCTATAGCGGAGAGCCCTGAGCTCTGTAAACACTGGGGCCTGTGGCATTGCATCCGCAACCTAACCCCTCCACTGCTTTCACACCGTTAGGGCCACCTCCTGAAAGACGGTCCCCACGGACGGCGTGCACGTCTCCAGCCCTCTCCCTACTCACAGTGCTGTGCTCTGAAGTTACCGCAACCCATTTCTCTACGTCTGTCCTCATTAGCCACCTGTGTTTCCACATCTGGAGGGGCCGACCTACATCTTTTCGGCACTTTGCATGCGTCTCTGACTTCCAGTAACTTGGGCATCTGCTTGTTTGGGATTTCTTTAAGCATTTTTTTTTTTTCTCCTTCCTTTGAAATTTCATGTTTTCTCAATGTTCTATCCTTAATCCTCTCATTTCTTTCCTTCTGAACAAGCAGATGATGCATGCATACATGTGTGTGTCTATATACGTGCATATGTGTATGTGTGTGTCTTTGTATACGTGTGCATATGCGTGTGTGTGTGTGTGTGTGTGTGTGTGTGTGTGTGAGAGGAAGAGAGAGAGAGAGAGAGAGAGAGAGAGAGAGAGAGAGAGAGAGTATGTGCATCCTCTGTGCAGTCAACCTACTTCTCAGTCTGCTGATACCTCGACTCTCAACAGACCTCAATGAGGGCCACATGAAGTCATTTACATAAAGTAACAGTTGCAAGTCCCTGTCACCCTGCTAGTAGGGTGCTATTACTCATGCTGTCTTGTGGAAGTGATTAGAGGGCCATAGGTCTGGATCCAGGCGGCCTGGCAAGGCCCTGGAGCTCTGGGCCAGTCCCTGCCCCTCTTTGCAGAGCTGGCTAAAAACGCGATTGCTTCTCTCCACGTCATTCCCCAAACAGACCACCGCGATTATTCTGGCAACTTCTAGTTGCTTGATGATTTCTCCAGTAGATAGCTAGTTCTTTGAGGGTCAGGTTTTATCTCAGCTGTTCTCGAAAGTGCTGGGCCAGAGGAGTCCCTGGCAAGCCTAAGGTGAGAGTGAGGAGCCTCGACCTAGTCCCAGACACACACACGATCAAGTTTATCTATGAGAAACTATTAAACCAAAGCACCTTACCCGCTCTCCCTCAGGAGACAGCATTGCCAAAATGTCGTTGGTGAAGACCTTTTCTGGCTCAGTATCGACGCCAGGAATTTTCCCTTCTGTAGGAGGCATGAGTGCAAACTCGAGCTTTGAAATAGAGTCGAAGCATTTCCTTAGATGAGGCTGCACGGCTTGTGGGTTTCGAGTCTGGGCCAAGATCTCCAGGAGCTCATCATTCGACAGGAAGTAAAACCTGCAGAGTTAAAGACACTTTAAAGCAAAGCATGACTTGATGTTGACGGCCAGCCTTGGGTAGACATAAAAGGTCTACCTGCCTCGTCTGCTCCTAGGCACTGATGCCCTGGGCCTCTAATCACAGTTGCTCTGGGTTTGGGGGCAGGTCACATGTCTCTAAGGAAGTTCTTGTAAAGGTTAATGATGATGTGTCTCAAACACCTAGGCCGAGTAGCTAGACTAGAAAGGATTTTTCTAAAAATTATTAATAGCATTAGGTCTCAGTATGACATTGGTCTGCTTGCCTGTTACTTGCTTGGGCTTTAGTGAAGATATGTCATACAGCGTGTTAGTTATTGGAGAGCTCATAGACAAATGGGTGGTTGTGGCGCCCTTCCTTGGTCCTGTGACACTATGCCAATCAAAAGGCAGCACTTGGTGCTATGAAAAGTGAAAAGTGAATATTATTCTGCCAACATGCCATTTCCAACCTTAACATGGCAGTACTTAGGTAGAACTGAGGCATCTTGTATGTGTTTCCGTATCATTTTATGCAAAATGGGTAAAGATCAAGCTTGTCTGTTCCTGAGCAAACTTAGGCCCAAGCAATGCAAGTGTGTGTTAAGAATGCAGCTATTTCAGCTTCTGTTTGGTCTGAATCTCTAGAGTACCACATCATGCCAACACTGCAAAGTGGGTTGTCCGGCCTCTCAGGGGCTCATGGTGAGAGGGGTGGAGACGCAGGGGCCCCCACTCAATGCAGGGAATAGAAGAGTTAAAGCTGGAAAGGCTGCAGAGCTGAGGATGGGGAGATGGAGGGAATGATGTTCTGTGGGTTCCGAGCCCTCGCTCCCCTCAGGCCTGGGCATCTCCGAGAGCTTAGTGTTTGTCCCCAAGTCTGAGGCGAGGCATCCGTGTTTCCTCTCCAGTTCTCTGGTGTTTGGAGGATGTAATCATCACCGCCAATTGATCTACAGTCTACAACACGATGTCTCAGGTTGTTTCTTCTCAACTTACCTTGGGAAGATAACTCTCTTTGACTCTAAGTATGCCTCCAGACACTTCTGAATTTGGTCAAGTAATGCATTATTGTTTTGAAAAGTCTCCAGAAGCCCTATTGGTTGAAAAAAATGTTGGCCATATTGTATTAAAATAGGAAATATAATTTTAAATGAAAATAAAAGATATTGACCTTTTAAAGCTCTTGCTTTGTTTGGTAGAACGTTAAATAATAAAATGGAAGTTTTGGCTAAGAAGCTTCATTCTTTAAAAATTTTCCCTTTTCATGTATGTGGTGTGTATGTCTGTGCATGTATGCTATATGAATGCATGTTTGTGGGAGCACATGTATGAGTGCATGGGAGCTCATGCACATGGGTATTCAAGGCCTGGAGTTTGCAGCAAGACTCTTCCTTGACGGATCATCTTCCCTCCTGTTTGAGGCAGGGCCTCTCTGCCAAACCCAGAATTTCCCAGCTAGACTTGCTTAGCTCCATTTAGGCATCCCCGTCTCTGCCTTCAGGTCTGTCATTATCCCAAGGCTGGATTGCATGTAAGTGCCATCCTTTACCGGTCTCTGTGTGAGTTCTGGGGATCTGAACTCCAGGCTTCTTACTTGTGTGCCTTTAACTACTAAACTATATCCCCAGTCCAAGACTTATTAGTCCTAATTAATTAGAGTATTTTAATATTTACCTCACTTGAACAGTGTTTTTTTTATTATTTAAAATAATTTTGGCTAGAATCCTCTGCTTTGGGGGTGCTGTGAGTACACCAACAAAAGGCAAACAGAACCAGTGTCTAGAACCTTCCGTACTTTGTCAGTTTGTCACTTGCGTGCTATCTGCGTGGCCGTGGGCACTATTCTTCATTCTTACCCTGCAGCTCCGCAGGCAGCCGCAGCCAAGTCTCTCCATCTTTGTGCTTTTGATGCTGGTCACAGCCCTTGCTTCCCTACTCACCCAAGAACTCATAGGGGCTTCTGAGACTCTGTATGGTCAACAGCTCCATCTGGTGGCCACTCACCCTCTTAAGGCCATGGGTCCCTGGAGTCCCCAATCCAGCCCACAGGGACTCCATAGCGATAGCTGAACACTCTAAGCATGCCCTTGCCTTAGGAGCCTAACTTTGTTCTTTGTTCCCTCTGCCTTCAACGATTCAGAGCCACATATACCTTCACTCACTCTTTCCTGCAAAAGTTCTGCTCAAAGTCTAATAACGCATACACACAAATGCATATACACATACTCACACACATACATATGCATATACACATATACACATACATACACAATACATAAACACATACACACATATACACATACACATAAACACATATATACACATGTACACAATGCATGCACACACATGAACACATATGCACACATTTACACACATGCATAAGTACACATGTACACACATGAACATACTCATATAGAAACATACACAGATATACACATACACACATGCACACACACACACACACACACACACACGCTACTCCATTTTCCTACTTTATTTTTCTTCATGGCTTTACCATCATCTGGAATTAGATTTATTACAGGCCTACTCTTCTTTATTTGAAGGTCAAATGTATTTTGGAATTGTCTGTTTTTTACCTTTCAGATGCCTTATGCCCATTCATATATGGGCAGCACAAAATGAACCTAGTGGGTTATAGGAAGGAGGAGGGGTTGAGGCAAGAACAGGAGGAATAGGAAGAGGAGAAAGATGAAGGGAAGGAAGGAGACATGACGTTGGGTTTGGGGTGGAGCTGGGGGAAATGGGGAGAGGATATATTATGTTCATGTATAAAATTTCCAAAGAATAAATTATTTTAAATGTCTATTTTGTAACAAGTCTCTAGGGACTGGGGCGTCACTCCATAATCAAATGTCACTGTATTTGTGCACTAAAGGTTGAATATGCCAATGCAGGGTAATGGTCTCACCTCCAGAGATGTTGATGTCCTAATCCCCTGTGGCTATGGATCTGTTTGGCTTACAAGGAAATGGAAACTTTGCAGATATGTGGGGATATTATTCTAGATCTTCTGGTGGGTCCAGTAGCACTACAGGAACACTTACAAGAGAGAGGATGAGAGAAAAATGTAGCAGAGGGGCAGAGGCCGGTTACTGCCAGCCGGAAGACAGCTGTGAGCCAACAACCGTGAGCGGCCTCCCTAAGACGTTTGTGGATGTTTGAGCTTTATCATTCCGTACTTTCCTTTTCTCTGTTTTATGTGAGACTCTTTCAGCAAAGTTGCCTTTGCCGGGCAGGGTCAGTGTCTGAGACTATTCCCCCATCACAGCCAGATGCTGTTGTTAGCCGTATGGCAAGGGGCTTCGGTGTAGCGTGTAGACTCCAGTGAGCGTGTGTATGCTCCAGAAACTGGTTGCATGTGCACAGAAACAGAACTTGTTAAAATGTTTCAACCCGGATGCTGGGGTGGGGGGGGGGGGACGGGGCATCATTTTCAGTGGTGCAGCCACTGGCAAGGTGTCCACGAGCCTGCAAGCACCACTGAACCCTTGGCTTCTCACACGCGAAGGCATGGGAGTGGAAAGGTGACTAGTTGAGGAAAGGAGGAGGGCCAGCAGGAGTGAGGGGGCACAAGGGAGGGTAACAGGGCTGAATATTATCAAAATCCATGATGCCCGTGCAAGACGATGCCATGCTGCAACTCATTATGTATAGTTAGTATATGCTAGGAAAACCCTTTAAAAATAATTTCAACCTTGCTACTGTAATTGCAATAAGTGGTAGATTTTTAATTCATTCTGATGAACGTCTACGATTTTTTTTTCTACCTATGATGGAAGAGTCTGAACAGAATTAACTTGTGTTCTAAAATCACAAACTGAACTATAAGCCAAGTGCTCAGATCAGTAGAGTCTGGGGCATGAGTCTTAGAGGTGGCGCATTGCTTGCTTTGAAGGCTCTACCTGGCTGAGTCGCAGCCCGGAGTGCATTCGGCAGCCGGTTCACCTTCCTCATGATTTCCTTCCATGACTTGTCCACCTGAAGGAACATCTTGGCTTCTGCAGGCAGCTGCCTCTGAATGTCTGGGGCGTTAAAGATGCTCTCTAGGTACAGCCAGTTTCTCTGACAGTTCAGCCACTCTTCCTGGGGAAAAGCAGGGGGGCTGTGAAAGTGAAACTCCAAACGGATCCTTCTCTGGGGAGCTGCTTACATCTCCCGTGGGTCCTTTGAAATAAAATGTCTTAGAGGAGCGGAAGATTCAGTCCAACGTGATGCCACCCCACTTTCCCCTGAAGGTAATTACAGCGAGCCAGCTGTGTAGAAAGCCGAGGGGCCCCACAACGCATGGTTGAAACGTGTAGAGGACACATTCTATTGGGAGACCAGCTGCCGTCTGACAGAAACAGAAATCTGAAGGGTGCGGTGGGCAGCAGCTCATGATGGCTCCCAAATATAGACAAGCAGAGCCTGGAGCCACTCGGGGAGAAAGTCCTAATCCAGCTCATGGTATCTTTTTCGTGGCTTTGGGGTCCCCTAAGCAGAGGGAGCCATTACAAGCCATCTCACTTCCTGACCCGCACAGCTATGAGACTCCGCATGCATTGTACTTAACTGACAAATATGCTGACCAATAAAGGTGTAACTTGCTGAATTGTGTGGCCGTTTGTTTTATATCAAAATAATTTCACAGTGACGATAAAAGTGACAGCAGGATGCATAATGATGTAACAAACCAAATGCATAAAAAATGTCAACAATTAAACCCTACATTTCTAAATTATATAAAAACAAGTCTCTGTGTGTGTGTGTGTGTGTGTGTGTGTGTGTGTGTGTGTGTGTGTGTGCGCGCATGTGCACCTGTGCATGTGCATGTGTGTGATAGGGAGCAAACCCACACTGGGCCAGCCTTCTCCCTAGACTGAGACATCCCTAGCCCCACAGAATCAACATTTCCAAGGTCCTCGCGGCCCTCCACCTCAGAGTCTCGGGTTTGAAGTTGCCCTTACTCACCAGGGTTTGATTAAATAAGGAAAGTTGTTTCTGCCAGTCGTCCACTCGAGACTTCAGGGGGCCCACATACCGTGAGGAGGCGATGGTCGCAATGTTGATGGTACTGTCATCAAGAAGGACCTTCAGAGAGAGGGGACCAAACACAGGCAGAACCATGTGTTCTTGAGCAAATAATGTAGCCCTTTCTTACGCAGCCACTGCCAAGCTTGGCCTTTTCATTGTGTTTACAACCCTCAGAGGTCACTGGGGGACACTTAACTAAGAGACCTCTGTGTGTGTGCACACGTGTGTGTACTCGTGTGTGCACGTGTGTGTGCTCGTGTGTGTGCATGTGAACTGGTGTGTATGCACTTACATTTGGAGGCCAGAGGCTAACCTAGGGTGATGTCAGCCCAGAGTCATCCACTTTGCTTTTTGAGGCAGGGCCTCTTCCTGGGCCCCAGGGCTCTCTGATTTGACTAGACTGGCTGGCCAGTGAGCTCCTGAGGGCCCCTGTCTCTGACTTGGTGCTAGGATTGTAAGCACACATCGCTTCCCTGCCCCACTGCAGCTTTTTGCATGGGTGTTGGGACTTGAACTCAGGTGTTCATGCTTGTAAGGCAGGTGTTTTAGACTGAGCCTCTCTAAGCCCGTGCTCCTGTAATCATTAATGGCACGAGTGTTTTACTTAGGTCAGTGTTCTTCTCTTGCTCTCAGTATTAGGCAACTGCCATCACCTTAACACGCTTTGGTTACCCTGGTAGGCTTTCATCTCTCCAAATGCCCTGCGCTTGCAAAGTTGGCCTCTGTTCAATGACTGGTTATTTTCTCTTAAATTATCTCCAGGAAGATGAAGCTGAATTCACTAGAGGAAGTATTCATCCACCTCCCTCCCTACAGCTCCTCTTGAACAACAGCGTCCCTCACAGAACACGTGAATTTTAAAAAGTAGCTGTTGGTCTAGAAACCTGAGTTGTTTGCTGCAGCTCCAACAACTGTCACTGCTGGGCTCTGTCACCTACTGCAGAGCCGCGTCTGATTTTACCAACAATCTCGTTTCCATTTCTGCCTTGCACACACACTTAGGCTATGGCTTTGTCTTTTAAGTTGGGCCATAGGTCCAATTCCCTTTGTTAAGCAAGTGGACCTTTGGATTTTAAAAGCGCTGAGCACGTGGGTTAGAATTTATCTACTTAAACAAATAAAAGTGAGTTTAACGTCTTAGCCTGCTGCTCACTCATATTACTTCGCTGTGTTGAAACAGCTTGAAGTTCCCCTACTCCTTTCTGTCATCTCCCATCTTTAAAGTCGGTTGTCCTGGCTGATCTAGAAAAGACTGTCCTATCATTTCACCCATAACAGAACTGTAATTGCTATCCATGCACACACACACAGACACACACACACACACACACACACACACACACACACACACACACACACACCATTTTATTACTTGGTTAAGTATCCATAAATAAGCATTTGTGCCAATTATTCACATCTTGCTTTCCAAATTAGCCTTTCCTTAGTTCACTTCTACTTAACCTTTCACACACGCTTTAAAAGGTATGGTCAGGTCTTTTACCATAAAATAACCCCCTCTCTTTGTCCCCCTCCCTCTTCCACCTTCCTCCCTCACCCCTCTCCCTTCTTTCCTTCTTTATTTTGAGGCAGAGTCTCACTATCTATCCCTGGCTAGCCTAGAACTTGCTACAAAGCCTAGGCTGGCCTTGAACTTACAGCACTCCTCCTGCGGTTGTCTCCCAAAGGTTGAGGCCACAGGCACGTGCTGCCATGCCCGGTTCACCACAGACGTCCCTTAACCCAGTTCCATACCTGGATGTCATCTGTACCACCCAGGATAAACACATCCTTAGAGTCACGGTGAGGGAGGATGACAAATTCGGTTGTTTTCCACGAGTCTTCCACCTTAGAAAGAGTTCAAGCGGCAGGAAGTGTAAACTTGAGTGTGTCTAGACACACAATAAAGGCACATGGGGTGAAAATGGGAGGGAGCCCTTACAGCCCCACCTTCCTCCTTATGGCCCTCGGAACTCCCAAGATCCTTCTCTCCGTCACAAGCCACTGCTTTTCCTGGTTTCACCTGACTCTTATTAATGCAATGGAAGGGCTGCTGATAATGTGCACCTTACTCTTTTCATGGAAGGAAAATGACACCTCGCACACAGACACACATTGTTCGGCTAAGGGGACAGTGTTGTAAGTACAGAAGTCCCCTTGGTGCAATTAAAGGGGTTAGTTCAGACTAGCCTTCCCCCGGATTTCAGAAAATAACATTTGTTTTTCTGTAAAAAGAAACCTCTGGCGTGCAGGTTTTATAAAAGCCGGCCAGAGCCAACCTTGTTGCTTTGCTGTCAAGTTCTGCTTGGGCTAGAGACTGAACACACAGCACCAAGAGGCTCGTGCAAGGAGGCAACAGACGATGCTGTTGAGAACTTCACCCACATAGCACAGAGAACAGCAATCTCTGTGTTGTATCTGAGAACCTTTACATGCTATGGCGTGTGTGTGTATACATAGTGCGTTTACGTGTGTGGATTATGTATATAGGCACATGTATATGTGGAGGCCAAAGGTCAGCTGCAGATGTCATCCTCAGGCGATTGATCGATTATTGATTGATTATTGATTGATTATTGATTATTGTAGTCTTTCATTGGGCTGGAACTTCCTAAGTAGGCCCAAGCCCCAGGGATCCATCCACCTCCCTCCGTTTCCCTGGTGCTGAAATGTAAGGGACAGGCCACCACCCCTGGCTTTTCCCTGGTTTACCTTCTTAAGGATTGTCTCTAAGGCAGCTTCCCCAGAGGCCTGTCCAGATATGTCCTGGATTTCTTGGCTAAAGTCAAAGACATGTAGTTCGGACAGCCTCTCTAGGGTCAGGGGGATTTCAACGTCCACTAGAAGGGCATCGACGGTTTGCTCAATCGCTGCCCAGTGTCGGGCCTTCAGGGTTGGGTTCCTCAAGTCAATGATCACAGGAAGCTGGAAAACACACATTCAGAGGCGCTGTGCTTTCACCTGCAGAAAGTACAGCACGCGCAGGACCGGCCGAAGACCAAGCCTGCCATACCCAGCATGGACGGGGAGGCTCGTGAAGCCCCATCACCGGTGAGTGAGGAGCGATTGCAAGCAGCTGGCCTCTGGGAGCAGGCCTTATAGTTTTCTTAAGGGATGTGGCCCTGAGTAGTTTGCTGATGCTGCATTGGATGCTCGCAGAACCACGAACGTGCTGGTGGCATTTATCAGACTCACTGTGTGCAAAAGAGTGCATGGGGGGCATTTGGGGAATCTGGGAGAGGCTGGGACAATGTGGGGGATCTGGGAGAGGCTGGGACAATGTGGGGGATCTGGGAGAGGCTGGGGCAGTGTGGGGGATCTGGGAGAAGCGGGGGCAGTGTGGGAATCTGGGAGAAATTGGGTGGGAGGAATGACAGGTGGAATTAATCAAAAGAATGTACATGGTTTCAGTTTATAAACACAGAGACACGAAAACAGCACCGCTTGTACCTGTAGCGAAGAAAATTCAGGAGGACAATGCAATGCAAATTCAGGAATTAAGACTGCGGGAACACCGAGTTTCAGGGCGGGGCTGACTAATTCAGAATTTTGGGAAAACTGGCAGTCACTTGTTTCTCTGAAGACCAGAACAGAGGGCAAGGTTGGTGTGCCTCACCGAGTAGAGAAGATCAGGTTTGATCAGGTTTGCCTGTCTCTTAGTGGACACCGGGCGTCTCTTCCCATCACCACACTCCGCACAATGTTGCCAGTTGTTGAGACAAACAAATTAGACTGCCCCCCCCCACACACACGCACACACCGAATCCTTTCTCCAGGGCATCTGAGCCCGGTTCTGAAATGATTCCCACCCACCTTACCTTTTCTTTCATTTTCTCCACCTTCTGTTTGAGCTGGGGCACCACGTTGTTGGGGGGCAAGCCCTTCTCCAATTGTGTCACAAATTTAGCATATTTGGTAACTTGGTTGTTTAGGGCTTCTGGATCTAAGCAGTCAAATTTGGACTGTGGGGGAAAAGTTAAAACACATGATAAAAGTCATGCTTATAGGAGTACAAAAGTTTTACTAGATTGGAACTTTTCTGGCATTCATTTTTTTTTTTGCTTTTTAAATTATTATTATTTAATATTTTTCATATTATACATATCAATCCCAGTTCCCTCTCCTCCCCCCACCCCCATCCTCCCATGCCTCCCAGTGACCACCCTCCCATCCCATCCTATCTTCCATCCACTCCCCAGGGAGGGTGAGGCCTTCCAGGAGGGATCATCAGAATCTGTCAAGTCATCTGGGGTAGGGTCTAAGCCCTCCCCCGTGTCTCTAGGTTAAGGGGGGGTATCCCTCCATGGGGAATGGGCTCCCAAAGTCTGCTTGTGCGCCAGGGATACATCCTGGTTCCGCTCTGGCATTCAAACTTTTAAACCAAATCACATCTGGCAGCTTGGAAACGGCTGTGTATAATGTCAGCTGGAAGCCGTCCATGGCTTTGTCTCCCTCACCATCAAGAGCTGTGCTGTGATCCTGGAGGACCAATGCTTTCAGAGATTTTTAAGGGGAAAACTGGCTGACTTTGCTACTCTTAGCAAAACGTTTTAATAATGCACAAAATATAGTCATGTAAAGATGTATTTTTCAAATATGTGTCTATCTCTATATTTTCTAGTTGTACAGATGTATAAGGATATACAGTTTTTGGCCTGTTAGTCATGTGGACTGAGGGCAACAGAAAGTCTGTAACCCTGTGGTTTCCTGTTTCCTCTGGATTCCACATATCCCTTCTGCCTCCTTCTCGCAGATTTCACAGGAGGGGCACATTGTTCTCTGGAAGTCACTGCGCTAACCACTGTGGTGGTTAGAGGCTTCTCTAAGTCATTGGCAGGTGAGTCACAGGAGAAAATGTAAAATTCTCTCACGTTATAGCATATGTTCTGCCTCTTTCCTGTCCACTGTCTGTCTCTCCCACCAGAAGTCGCGTTCTGTGACAGATAACCTTTTCTCTTTTAAGTGCCTCTCTGGCTCTCCCATGCCCCAGAGTACTACCTGGAAAGAATTTCCTGTGTCATTTGGGTTTTTGTCAGAAGTGAGGCCTCTGGTTACAGGCATCACCACTGGTAGGGTGGACGAGGAGTGTATTTGTGAAGCAGACTGTGTTTTCCATATATCTGCATCACACTTTAAAGTGGCCGCACCGTCTGCTTCCTTTCCAAGTTTTAACAGGGGCAGGCCCTTGAGGTGAAGCTACAGTGAGAGCCACACTGGACCCCACAGAGTCCAGAGTTTGCTGCCGAGGCCTCTCCTCCTGCTCTGCTCTACTGGTGGGAGCAAAACGTCTCCCTTCCTTTAAGGACAGGAAGAACAGACGCCCAAGCTAACAGACACCTAAAGGGGGAGACCACAGATGAAACCCTACAGTCCTCAAGAGCACAGGGCATTTCATGGCAATGCTGCGTTTAGAAGTCACACTGCAGTCAGATATCATGCTACGTGTCCTTGGACACTTCCATCATGCAGCCCTCTTAAAGGAGTCAGGAAGTCTGCCCTATAAGAAAAGGTTTTGCTTTGTAACATTTAGTGACAAAGGGCCTCCAATTTAACCAGAAGACTGATTATGTTTTCATAAAACTGCACTTTATTTTATGCATAGCAATACAATTTACACATTAAGCAGCACCACAATGGGATGATTTGAAATAGTTTTAAGCAGAAAGAAAAAAAAAAATGGGAATCTTCAGGTTACAAAACCTCTACCCCGGTTTTTCTAAGTGGGTCAATGTGACAAATGCATCCAGTGACTAGCCATGCCTAGTTCCTGCAGACAATGGCAATGCAACTCAGGAGAACGCCCAGGGTTCACAACCACGGCCTCAAAGGAACCACAATGGCGAATTCCTTTGGAACGCAAAAATGGACACATGAGATATAAACAAGGATAGAAAACTATTTTTTTCTTATTTCCTAGTTTCAGCTACATCGTAGCTACTTTTTCCTGTGGTAGATATGTGAATTCAGCTTTCTCGGTATTAAAATACATATTTAGCTGATGATAAGAGGGCACGAGATCACTGAAATGTATTTCATGTTATTAGTATTTAGGTGGGATTAATACAGACGCAACCAGTGGGCTGTTTTCCGTACCTCTAGCCATCCCTGCTGGAGCTTATCCCATTCAGACAAGGAGTCCCAGAGCAGGTGCTTGAGCTTCAGTTCAGCACTGACCTCCTCCAAAGCATCAAACTTGGACACCTCCACCTTTAAAACGCAAGAGGCAAAATGCAGTGCTTAGGGTGGACAGCAACTGTCCCGTCCTGCTGGCAACTTTGGGTGTAATGATTTCATGGACGAACGTGGACCCTGAATGGGGAAAGAAGAGGGAAGGAAAGAGAGAAAAGGAGAGGAGAGGGGAGGAGAGGGGAGGGGAGGGGAGGGGAGGGGAGAGAAGGGGAAAGGAGGGGAGAGGAAAAGAAAGGAGAGGAGAGGAAAGGGCAGTGGCAAAGATTCTCTGCTCTTCTGCAGGCTGTCCCTTCCCTCGTCTTCTTGTTTCCTTGCTGTGCAGAAGCTTTTGAATTTCATGCAACCCCATTTGTCAACAATTGGTTTTATTTCCCTAGTAGAGTCCTTTCCAGAATGTCCTTGCCTACCTACGCTGACATCTAGAAGCATTTCCCCTGACAGCTTCAGTCTTTACACTGAGGTCTTTGACACATACATACACACATACATAATACATACATACATACACTCATACATACATACATACAAACACACACATACATACATACACACATACATACATGCACACATACACACACATACAAACACACACATACATACATATATACACACATACATAATACATACACACACATACACACATATACAAAAACACACACATACATACATACATACATACACTCATACACACATACATACATACATACAAACACACACATACATACATACACACATACATACATGCACACATACACACACATACAAACACACACATACATACATATATACACACATACATAATACATACACACACATACACACACATACAAACACACACATACATACATACATACATACATACATACATACATACATTACATAGATTTGATTTTCATACGGGCTAAAAGACCGGGATCTTATTTTATTCTTAATATGTGGATACCCAGTGTCCTTGGCACCATTTATGGAAGAGGCTCCTTTTTCTTCAATGTATATTTTGGCATTACTGTCAAAATCTAGGTGATCGTAGTTGTGTGGGTTTAATTCCGGGCCTCTGTTCTAGTCCATTGACTTGTGTCAGTTTCTGTGCAGTGGGACTCTGCTTTTGTTACTATACCTCTGCAGCTTTGTGGCACCTCCCCTGTCGCTCTTTATGCTCAGGACTGCTTTAGTTACCCAGGGCCTTCTGTGTGGTGATATCTTGCTTGTACAAATAGAGCCTGTCTTGGAGGTCAGAAAATAAAGCTTGACACTAGCTAACCATAGAGGTCTGGAGGTCTGTACAGACAGACAGGAAGTGAGGTAGCTGGGCGGAAACAGGACACAAGCAGGGAAAAGCAGGAACTCACTCTCTCATCTGCTGAGATGCTAAGGAGGTAAGGTGTGGCCATGGCTCACTCCTTTTATAATCTCTCAACGTTTTCCTCCATATCTGACTCTGGGTTTTGTTACTTAGACCAATTAAGAGCTCCGTTTATGCCTCCGTACTTCCGAATGGGCTACACTCCCTCACTGAGGCTTACATCCATCTCATCTCCTGATACCAAGCATGTTGCTCTTCATACTGCTTTGTTAAGCCTCAGCCTCCGAAGAGGACCCGACTAAGGACCCTGAGTGAGCCTGTGCATCTCATGTGAGGCTCACATGGACTAAGGACCCTGAGTGAGCCTGTGCATGTCATGTGAGGCTCACATGGACTAAGGACCCTGAGTGAGCCTGTGCATGTCACGTGAGGTTCACATGGACTAAGGACCCTGAGTGAGCCTGTGCATGTCACGTGAGGCTCACATGGACTAAGGACCCTGAGTGAGCCTGTGCATGTCATGTGAGGCTCACATGGACTAAGGACCCTGAGTGAGCCTGTGCATGTCATGTGAGGCTCACATGGACCCGTCTAAGGACTCTGGAGTGAGCCTGTGCATCACCATATGAGTGAGGTGTAGGTACACTCTGCCAAGACTTCTGAGACACCCGTAATGCCTTCCTCATGCCTGGTAGCCTCCGGCTTTTGACCTCAGGAATTATTTCTTGTCTATTCCTTCATTTATCTTGTTGCTCTCTGTAAATGCTCTCTTGGGCATGAGCATCTCTTGGTTCTCTCCTCTCTCTTTCCATCCTTAGCCCTTCAAACCTACCTCTTAGGACTCACTTTATCTTCTGGACAAGTTAGGCAAAGCTCATGGAATCAAAATATACCCAAATGCAAAAAGCAAAAAGCCTGAATGCTACTTAAGAAAAGTTAGAGGGGCTTTAATTAACCACATTTTAAAGGTGCACATTCATTTTAACATAGCAACTTCAGGGGGTTTTGGATGAGAATTTCCCATGAGGATATTTTGTCTCTCACTTATACTAATTTTTTGCATATGTATGTATTGTGATACACATGCATGCATGTGTGCGTGCGTGCGTGCGTGCCTGTCTGTCTGTCTCTATGTGTGTGTCTGTGTGTGTGCATGTACAGGCCCATGGTTGTTAGGTGGTCCTGGATTTTTCTCTGCTTCAAGCACTGAACCCGGAGCTTTCCAGTTCTTCTAATCCAGCTAGCTAGTTTGCCCTGGAGATACCCTGCCTCCATGCTGGATTACAGGCAGGCTGCTACATGGGTGCATGTGTGGGGGATCCAAACTTAGTCCTCACACTTGTGTATGGAGCACTTTATCAGCCATCTCTGCAGCCCTTTCGTGTACTAATCTTCCTTGCCGTGCTTGTGGTACATTGACCAGAACATGACTTCCCACTGAGAGGTTCTAGCAATTATTAATAAATATATCTTTGTGTGTGCATTCCAGAAACAGATGTGAACAACTGTGGTTACCTTGAAATTCTTCTGGTAGGATTTATACTGAAAGGCGCGTTTCTGAAGGTCATCCAGAACGGTCTGCAGCTCACTCAGCATCTGCTTTATTTTCTCCTGGTCAGCAGTAATATCCAAGATCTGTGGGTCCTGTAAAACCAACGTGGGTTCTGGTTAGGCAGGCGTACTCCTTCATGAAGATTGGAGGAATTAATAAGCCTGTTTCCAAAACACATTTTCCCTAATTCTCTTTTCTCTTTGACTCTTAGAAACTGTGGTAAAAAATGGTTGGCCTATCTCTAAATGTTATACATCAGCACAGTAACTAGTAGAAAATTGTAAAAGACATGAAATGGGGATGTGACACTTTTAAAAACGTAATGTAGGGAGCTGGCAAGATTGCTTGGTATGCAAAGGCGCTCACTTCTAACCCGCACTAACCCGCATGACTTGGGTTTGATCCCTGGGACTCACATGATGAGGGGTGGGGACAAGCTGTCTTCTGACTCACATATACACGCGCCCTGGCACACGTGTACGCCCACCCCCCCCACCCCCACCCTGACACACACAATGACAGCATAGAACCTAGTACACTCTCCTTGTTTCCTACTTGAAACGAGACTCCAGCTGTGGAGCTCTGAATGTGACAGGGGACAGAAGAGGAGGCTGTGGTAGAAAGTTTCCTTCTTAGGGTAAAGCAATAGGAAATGCTCTGAATTGTGAGAGGCAGTAAGGAACATCAGATTCTCCAACGCCTTCTCACAACGTGCTTCTGACACTGGAGTGCGCGTGAGTTCCCTTCCCAGCCAACCCCGGGGGTTTGTGCAGTAGGGGCTGGCTAAGTAGCCTCCAATTCAGTGCAGCCTGACGCTGTCCGCTGTCCGGAGACACCTTGGACGCCACAGGCTAAGGACTCATCCCCAAACAGTCTTCTTTCTGATGCCAGCTGCAAGCCCCCTCCCTGATTCATCGAGGTTCCCTCCCTCCACTCCTCCTGGGGATCAGTTAACTTATCACAGTGGCTCACAGGACTTGGGAAGGTATTTGTGCCTCAGCAGTTTAAGGAGAGTGTCATGATGGAGGCGATGAAGAGAGATGGGGTGAGAGATGGGGAAAGGGGCGTGGACCTTTGCATCACTTTTCAGGTGTTTGTCTATCCTGAGAGTTTGTGAACCTAGGTCTTTGGGGGTTGTAGTTAGGATTTACTATGAAGGCATACTTGGGGCATGGATTACTGTGGTGAAGCATGGCGAGATAACACTGGTACCACTGGTGCTGACAGCAAGGCCTGTCTAGAATCTTCCCAACCTCTGTGCAGAATTCTCTCCTCTCAGACTGGGTCAAGACTGTTTTGAAAGGTGCATAGGTAGGGTGGGCTCCTGAGCTACTACCAGGAAATGTCTTCATGGCCATATCCAATGGCGGTAGAGGCAATACAGTGTATTTTCAGTTTATGCACGACACTGGTGAAGAGAAACAGTAGTCTCTTCCGCCTCCCTCGGAGTGGAAAGAAGGCTGGGTGGAGAGACTGACCTTGCTGCCTGTAGCACCCAGACATTGTCACAAGACTTCTTAAACAACAACAACAAACGAAACCCAGGGAAAAGAGCAAGGCAGTTTGCCTCACTGTTTGGATCACGTGATGGTTTGGATGAGCGTGGCCCCATAGGCTCACATATTTGCATGCTAAGTCCCCATTGGGGCACTGTTTGAGAAGGATTAGAAGGACTAGGGTGTGTGGCATTGTTGGAGGAGGTTTGTCCCTGGGAGTGGGCTTTCAGGTTTCAAAAGCCCATGCCAAGCTCAGTCTCTCCCTCCTGCCCCCTCCCCTCCCCTCCCCCCCACTCTGCCTGCTGCCAGGATGTAAGCTCTCTGTTCTGTTCCTGCCTGTCCCCTGCCATGATGATAATGGATTAGTCCTCTAGAACTGTGAGCAAGTACCCAACTACATGCTTTCTTTCTAAGAACTCACTTGGTCATGGTGCCTTCTCAATGGGACAAAAACGAAGACACTGTTTTTTATTTAATAATTTAGGAAATGTCAAAATCTACACTGTGGGGATTATGAACCAGGAACTGTGAAATTATAAACACACTGCCTAAAATGTATAAAACACACAAGTATATAATATGTGTTTGTGCAATTATGGAAAGGAAGAGAGAAAATTGAGTATTTATAAGTGAAGGCATATATCTTAAGGCAAATGTTTAGCTGACATTTGGGGACTGAATGATTCAGGAGCAAAGCAGAAGCATCTAACTAGGCTTGACATCATCCAAGGGATGGGAAAACCTAAGAACTCTTAAAGCCATCACTTGAGGGACAAATACTCCATCTCTTGCCTGGCATGGCCTTGCATTAAAATGCCAGTGTGTCCTAGATCAGAAAATGCCAATGGGACTGGTATTGCACAAGCTGCTCTTGTGGGCACTACTGCTCTTGTCTGGACCTGGTTTTCCCAGGCAGATGTTAGCTAATGGCCCCTCCAGCTTCCTCAAGCACCATGCTGTAGGCCATCAGTCTCAATAATCCACGAGTTTTTCCATATGGCCGTCAAACATCTGGCTCACAGGCCCCCCTCCCCCCACCCACCCCAGTCATCACTGGCTATCATGGCTAGTTTTTCTCCCCGGCTTCCCTCCATCAGTGCAAGTTTGGGGCAGGGTCTTCATAGCAGATGATGTTATTATTATAAATAAATTACAGATTGTAGCTCTTTGCCCAAGGGTGAGAGGAAATCTATTTAAACCTTGCATAGAAGATGGACTGGTTAGTGACAGCCAGGCTGCAGTGCCTGGCATGTGTGTCACATTTTAAATTCACAATTACCCATGAAGCATGTGTTGGCACTTTGTCCTTTTGATAATTACGTGTGTTTTGATATCTACAATGTATACAGTACAGCTCATGGCACAGAAATCGCCAGCTACAGTGACCGTTGAAAGCAGACTGCCTGTGCCTGAGGCTTCGTCCATCCACCATTTGTCATCTTTGTGACCCTGGGCAATTTTCCTCCCCATATCTTACTTTCTTCTCTGTGGAATGTGAATAAAACATATCCATGTTCTGACAATAAGGAAAACCACACAGACGTATGTAGGAGGCTTCTAGAAGCAGTCTATATCTTCTCTAAAATGCTTTAGGTAATGTCCATCAACTGTGGAATGAGTAATTGAAATATGATGAAATGCAACAAATATACATCAACTACATCCATGCAAGGTGTTATGAATACAAGAAAGGGCAGTGTGATCTCTCGACGCCAGGATTCAGGGCGACAGCTGACTTTGGAGATAAAGATGCTGCTTAGGTGGGAACTCAAGCATATGAGTGATGCAATAGCTCTTGATATAGGAACACAACTGCGTTCCCTTCCTGATAATTCACTGAATCCTATAGTTGCTACAGTGATATACATCTGGTCTGTCCAAATTTTTTTTTTAAAACTAACAACAACGTCAAGTTCTTGGAACCATGGTTGTCTAACAGGACACATACAGTGTTAGTTGATTTCAGTGTCTCTGTGTTAATATAAATGTGTATCATAACTGTTAATGCATTCTGCTCATTTGAGGAGATCTATATGAATGTTCTATTTTCAAAATTCTAATATGGTTTTCTAATTCTATGCTAAGATTTAGACAATGATAATAAAATAGTGAACCATTTTTTAAAAAATGCTTCCAGGAACATTTTAGTTAAGAATCATCTAGATGTGTGTTTGACTTTTTGAAACTTTTCCCTAAAAAAATCTGGTGCAAGTTAAATAAACTCTACTCCTCTTGCCAATTTATATTATGTCTAATATTAAGGGGAAAATTGCCATTGCCCTCAACAAATTTCACACTGTGACATCAGTTACAAAAGGAGCCAGTAAGCAATAAATACACTCGTCTCAAAATACTAAATACCAGCCACAAAGAAGAAAATTGAATATTAAACACAGAGTTGACTTATAGTGGCCTGGAATTCATTTGGTACACTTGAAGAGACACTCAGAAACGCCTAAGCTTCAATCAGCTTAAAGAGTTGGTTAGACTAAAAAAAGAAAAACAAAAACTTGTTGAAATGAAATATTGTCTCCACATGATTTGAAGAGTAAATGTTAAAGGCTCTCACCACAAAACAATAAGTAGTATGTGATGTAAAAAATAGGGTTAATAAATTCCATAATATATATATACATACACATACACACATACATACACATATATACACACACACACACACACATACATATATAGCTATGCAAACCGTAATACATACCATTTTCATTTGTTTGTATGACCTGAATTTAAGGAACCTGTGATCATCAAACCGAACAGGTTGTTTGGAGAGACGCTGCTCCTGCCCACCCACCGGTGCCGGGAAAGACGCTGCTCCTGCCCACCCACCCGTGCTGGGGAAGACGCTGCTCCTGCCCACCCACCCGTGCTGGGAAAGACGCTGCTCCTGCCCACCCACCCGTGCCGGGAAAGACGCTGCTCCTGCCCACCCACCCGTGCTGGGAAAGACGCTGCTCCTGCCCACCCACAGCGGGAAGACCCGTGCTGGGAAAGACGCTGCTCCTGCCCACCCACCCTCCACGCTGCTCCTGCCCACCCACCCGTGCTGGGGAAGACGCTGCTCCTCCTCACCTGAGCTTGCAGACGCACTTCGTTCACTTCGTTGTTGAGGTCTTCCAGATCTCGGCCCAAGTGCGTACAAAACTGTTTGATGCTTGTTTCTCGGTCGCCCACTGACCTGTCGATGGCGTTCCTCACGGCGGAGATGGATGGCTTCATAGTTGCGAAGACAGCGAAGTCTTCGGGAGGTGTGGGCACCTGATACTGTTCAATGAGCCTGTACATCTGGACCACTATGTTCCCTTCTTCCTCCAGGCTTTCGATCTGCGTAGAAGCAAAGGTTGGGGGACACAGTGGAACAGTAGTGTTTTCTGATAGGAGATGCCGCTACGAAATGTGAACATCAAAGTGATAATGGTCATCTTATGAGTGCATTTGTCATGGCCGTCTAATTGGCTGAAGCTGCAGTACAGGTAATTGGGGAATTGAGTCAGGGGACAAATGTTCAGAGCTGAGGGAGTGCAGTTAAGTGGTCTTAGGAAGCGTTTCTCTCCCCACTCCCTGTTCCTTGCTGCCATCCAGTTTCTAAGACCACACATGTTTGCATCTGAGCATCGGGGGCATGTGCTGAGTAGCTGTCACTCTGGAACGGTCCCTCAGGTGTGGAGGGGCCACCGTCCTAGTTCACAGCTTCAGAACCCAGATCTAGGGTGATGCTGCACTGTAATTCACTGAAGTATTTTACTGCATCCCAAATGGCCGCTCAGCGGCCTCGATGGCCGCCCTTCAGTAGACAGTGTGTTTCCTGTGGTCCCTAACTTTCTGGGAACAAATGATTCTGCAGTTTGGAGGAAACCCCTCGACCCCAACTCTACTGCAGTGATTATATAAGTCGCTGGCTTTGGCTACCACAGTTGGGACCTGGAGAATCGAGCTCCGGTTGGCCTTTCCTTGAGCACAGCCAGGGTTAGATTTGGTGTGATTACAGCTATCTGTTTTGTGTGGGAAACTAATTTCCTTAGCTTGTGACCTTGGCTGCAGGGAGGACAGTAACTTGCTTGCAAGGACAGTAGCTCAAGAGCTCCTCCCAGAGGTTGTGGCTCACAAGGCCTAGGAAGGGGCCCAAGTTTGTTCCCTTTGAAAAAACACCCAGGCTCTGCTCTGCTCAGGTCTGATCTCCTGGAAAGGCTGTTTTCTAGAGAGGACCAGAGATCAGAGAGGAAGAAAGAGCTTTTTGCTTCTCCTGTGCTTTTCTGGTCACCACTCCTCATCCTCTCCATCTATCCATAGCTTCCAGAAAATATCAGACAAGCTTAGAATACACTTTCCATTTCTTTCTTTCTTTTTTTATTAATGTTTTATTTTATTATTGGGTGGACCCACATGCATGTGGGTACCCAAGGAGGACGGCAGCTGGTGTCTGGGTCCTCTGAGGCTAGAGTTACAGGCAGTTGTGAGCTTCTTGATGTAATAGGATCTGAATTCGGGTCCTCTGGAAGAGCAACCGTCCCTTTTAACCTCTGAGCCCCCTTCCAGGCCCATGTTTCCATTTTCTAAGTTAACGCATGTGAGCGTGGACTGCTTTCAACAAAGTAGCTAGCCCCGGAAGCTAGTTATAAAGAGACCTAATTCTCTCTACACAAAAGTCAGTTCTGTCCCTTTTGGTGGCTGGCTGGGACTTAGGGCTGCTCCTGGGAGCTGCTGGTGGCCATGTTTGCTAGTACGGGATGAAGCAGCTGCAGTAAAAAAAAAAAAAAAAGAGCAGTGCTGTGACCCCAGTAGAGCAGCCGAGAGGACGGGTGGAGAGGGAGGATGAGAGCTGTCTGTCCTGTCCTGTCCTTGGTCGGGTCTGAACCTAGCTGCGCTGGGGATGGCAGTGGGGAATTTCCACGGAACAGCTTTGGATCCATAAACGATGACTCCCTTTTGACCTAGAGTAGGTCCGTGAAAGGTTTGGCTCTTTGTCCAAACACAATAATGGACAGAGAAGGCTAAATCTTTGACTTCTTTAGTCCTGGGGATGCAGCAAGTCTGGTGCAGCAATTGTCTGCCTCCTTGAGAAGGGGCTGTCCTCGAAATAACAGGTGGGAATGTCACTTTTGCAGGCACTGTTAGTTCTGTCAATAACATGTAGCCAACTTTTACCTTGTCACATTTCTCCAAATTCTTCCAAATTTTAGGAAATGACTTATCTCTACTTCAGTGGGGGAGGAGACGGGACAGGGACACTGCCTCAACTTAAGCTAGATTGAGTTGCCTCTTTCCACTTTGAACAGAAAGTTCTGAGGTGTTATGTATGTGTAGGGTAAAGGATTATGGCCCCATGATGACCAACATCCATGTTATCACTTACTGCAAAATTAGAATAGCAATAAACTACGCTTGAGGACATTGGCTTTGTGGTCAAAGACGTTCTGACTGTGATTCCAGCTTCACCAAAGACAAGTTCTGTGACTTTGGATAGCCTCCAGTTTTACTCTGTTCCCTGAATCTGATGTAAAACCCGACGAATGGTTAGAATTTGGTAAAGGTTAGTTGCTGTTACTGTTAAAATACAGGGCATCGTTACCCATACCCAAAAATGTTTCTGATATTTAGGCAACTGTTTCCTGTCCCCGAGTCCCACATGCTTTTCTTGTCATGCGTCTTCCTTTCCTGCTGTGTGGTCTGAGACACTAAATTATAGGCGAACAACCAACTTACCCGCTCCTGGATTTCGTCAAGGAAGACTAAGCTGTTGACGTATTCTATGGTCGTGGTTGGGATGAACTCAAGTTTATACTCTGCATCTTGTGCCTCTGAGATAATGGCGTCCACTTTTTTCTTGCTCAAACGGGGCAGCATGCTATTTAGCACCTAACAAATAAAAAAAGAAGATGAAAATAACAGATAATTGAGTATTTCTGCTTTCTTACATACTTTAAGACGTCTTCACGGCTGTTAAATCAGGTGGTGTGGGAAACAGTAGTATATGAGGACAATCTCTCACTAAATAATTGCTTTCCAAATGAACTGAAGCTAAGGCTAGATTTTGGCAATCATTTGTATGTGAGGCAGTTTGCTCAATGCTCTGACGCCTTGCAAGGATGCCTTCTGCTTCTCTTGTGCTACACAGTGGATGCAAGGCTGCCCCCCTCAGCATCACACCCAGGTTCACTTTTTTCCTATTGGCTAACAGCCACGTGCTGTGGAGGAAATCGGTCTCCTCTTTAGGAACAAAGATAAAGTTTGAGAGATCCCAGGCTGAATATGAGCAAGGTTTCTATTGACCAAAGGGATCACATTAGGCTGGACCTCTGACCGTGAGAGTTTTTGTTTAGGGCTGAGGGGGATGTGTACTTAAAACTCTAATCTGGGCTGACTTTCTCATTATATACACAAGGAACTATTTAGCCTTTGGAAACTTTCAACTACCATTGCACAAACATGAGGCAATTGTCATCTTGGAGTGACATGCATCCAGCAATTAAGAGGGGGGATGAGAGAATGAGTGTCTGCTGTTACAGGGAGACTCCGTGTTCACTCAGTTTCTGGATGCTTATGAACATATAACTTTCCTGAGCACCTAACTTTGAATTTTACTTTCTTTGAATTGGTTTATCTTTTTCCAAAGAAGAAGGAGGAGGAGGAGGAGGAGAAGGAGAAGGAGAAGGAGAAGGAGAAGGAGGAGAAGGAGAAGGAGAAGGAGAAGGAGAAGGAGAAGGAGAAGGAGAAGAAGAAGAAGAAGAAGAAGAAGAAGAAGAAGAAGAAGAAGAAGAAGAAGAAGAAGTGTGTACTGGTGTTTTGTCTGAATACATATATGTACACCATGTGTATGGTTGATGCCTTGGAGGCCAGAAGAAAGCATCTGCCATGTGGGTACTGGAAGCAAATCAGGTACTCTGGGAGGCAGTCTGTTCTTAACCAGTAAACCATCTCTCCAGCCTCCCTTTCTTTCTTTTTCCCTCCTTCCCTCCTCCCTCCTGTCTCTCCTTTCTTCCTTCCTTTCTTCCTTCCTTTCTTTCTTTCTTCCTTCCTTTCTTCCTTCCTTCCTTTCTTTCTTTCTTTCTTTCTTTCTCTCTCTCTCTCTCTTTCTTTCTCTCTCTCTCTCTCTCTCTCTCTCCTTCCTTCCTTCCTTCCTTCCTTCCTTCCTTCCTTCCTTCCTTCCTTCCTTCCTTCCTTCTTTGACATAAAGAAGCAACACACCGGAAGGCAGCTCTCCACCATACACATAATGCCACAGCAGAAATTAGCACCAAGTTGCCAGTCTTTCTTATTATCTTCTACCATGTACACCTGGAGTCAGCAAAGATTTTCCTTAAGGTCCAGACAATAAATATGTCAGACTTGCAAGGGTGTACAATATCCGTCAAAAACATGCAACTCTGTCCTCATAGCAGGGCCAGAAGCCGCAGGCGGCGCATAAACCTGTTGGCTTTGCTTGTTCTGGTTTAACTACATGCACAGAACAAGTCGGGCTGGTGAGCCCCGGCACTCTCCTCTGGAGGCATCTGGGAATACACAGCCAGGTGTGAGCTGTTCTGAATGCTTACGAAGCCGTTAGGTCAGAAGACAATCCCTTAAACTTGATCTCGGTATGCTAGTCATGCAACGTCGCACTGGCACACTGAGCCACTAATGGTGTCTTTTCCCGGGAGGTTCTGAAACGTTCCAAGGAAACAGGAGTGGGAAATTGAAACCTGCAGTCCCCTTCCCTATTGCTCTGAAAGCTGACAATGTCTGCAACAGAGAGAATGCAGCATTTTTCCTACAAGTTAAGGCCGGGGCTGCAGAGATAGTCAGCAAAGTGTCTGCTGTACAGTCATGAGGTTCTGAGTCTGAGTCGTGGGTTCCTAGAACCCACTTAAAAAGGTCAAGAATGCATTTGCCATTCCAAGACTGGGGGGTGGGGCGGGTGTAGGGATGGGTGGATCCTACAACTTACTCACAGCAGCCTAGCTTACTTAAAGACTTCTAGAGACCCAGTCTCAAGAAATAAGGTGGATGGTGGATGACTTCTGAAGGATGACAGCTGAGGCTGTAGTCTGGCCTTGCACACATATGCACACACACACCACAATGTGTGCGTGCATGCACACACACTTGCAAATCAGGGATCACCAATATTCTTATGCTGATTTCAACATTTGGAATACACAAAGATCAATATATTTCTTTTTAATGTGTGAAATATTTGCAGACTCCATAATTAAAACGATAGTAAGAGGAGGCACTAGCGGTGAATCTTTTTCCAGCTCAGTTACCTCCAAGCACCGTAACGGCGATGGGATTAATTTCTCTTTCAGCTGCTTGGTGTCGATAAGCAGCAGGCCTACGTTTCGGGTGGGTCTCAGGGCTACCGAGTCCTTGTGCTGCTTATGGTATTTTTCCAGCTGGGTGCTGAAGAATTTGACATCTACAGAAAAACAAGATGCATAAATGGTAGATTCTTTCACACTGGTTTTATTATTATTATTATTTTATTGTATTTTATTTTTTGGAACAGCTTACGGTATATTAAAAACCATCCCAGCCTGAAGGGCAGCCATTGAGTGGCAAACAGTAGTCGAGCTGCAAGGGTGTGGATGAATGGGGGAACCCTTATTCCCTGCTGGTGAGAGTGTAAACGCTCCTGGGTGAATAGCTGAAGGACATCACAGAGACAGACCCTTGGACATTTACTGCAGCACTGCTCTACGCATAATAGCTAGGTTAGGGAGACAAGCTAGATGTATGGCAGAGGAAATGAGCAAAGAAAATGTGACTGGTACACAGGATGGAGTTTCTTTCAGCTGTGAAGAATGAAGTTATGTCACTCCCGGGAAAATGACTTCAGGTCATCATGTTAGGCAAGTTAACTCAATCTGAGAAACAAATATTTTTGTCTTATGTGGCCCATAGATGTTGTATAGATACGGAGAGTTGTATGTGTGTATATGACATGAAAGTAGAGATGAAATTGTCCAGAGGGACAGGAGAGTAGTGAGATGGGGGAGGGGCAATGGGAGGGTGGGGTGGGCCGAGATACGTTCTCATTGCACAGTGTTTATTAGTTTGAAAAGTCTTTGTGTAACATGCTACCATTACAATGAATACACATAAGGAAGACTTTAAATTAATAAATTTATGTATGTATTTGCCCATACTTAGAATGCTTTGTGTAACTCTAAAATGTCAATTCACCCTGCTTAACAATACCCTTTTCTCACAATAAAAACCCCACTATTTTACAATGTCAGCATCATGCCTTTGGGCTCTTATTAAGACATATAAGACACCGTGTTTCCAACAAGTCGAAGGTCTGTTGCCATCTTTAGCTGTACGATTTTTATTATGCCTTTTGCTTTTGAGATTGTAACACTTACATAATCTCCACCTTCCCCCTTCTCCTTCCAAACCCTCCTATAAATACTCCTCTTTGATCTCTTTCAAACTCATGACCTCGTTTTCATTAATTGTCGTTGTGTGCGTACGCATATCCATTCCTAAACACAGCCGGCCCAGTCTGTGCACCTTCACATATGTGCATGTTCTCAGGGCTGATTTTTGGGGGCTGGAAACGCGGAAGTCTACTTCTCCCACGCTCGGCCCCATGGTGGCCTGCCGCCCTTTGTGCGGGGTTGAGGCCTCGTGGATTTCCCCCCCATCCACCTTGGCACCTCAGTTGTTGTCCTTGTTCAGCTCGAGTTTGAACAGTCAGGCTGGTGAGGCTTTAATGGGTGTAGCTCCTAACATTGCTCCTTACTTATTTTAAACATAAATATTTTATTAATTCGTTGAGCATTTCATACAAGGTGTTTTGACCACACTCACCGTCCCGGCTCCTCCCACGCCCACACCCTGTATCGCCCTTCCACGCCTGCCTCTTCATTTGTGTCCCCCCTCTCCCCCCTCCCCCGCTTTATTTTAATAATGCCCGGACGCCAATCTGTAACTTAGCTGCTTCACCAGGGCCACGTCTTTGAGGGAAAGCGCTTCTCCCTCCTCATCAACTGCCAATGGTCCCTCGGTTACACTGGTGGGTTTTGAGCACTCTCCCTGCCCATGCTGGAAAGTCAACTGGATTGATCTTGTGTGTGTCTTAGGGAACAGGCAGCCACCGCTGCTAAGTTCATGGATGCAGGCAAGGGTCATGTCTATTCAAAAGATGTCTGATGAAGATGTCCTATTTGTGGCTGATGAAGATGTCCTATTTATGGCTGTACACTCCCCTGACACAATGAGGTGTTTTTAACTAAGGCGTATGTACTCTTTAAAACAATGCTGCCACGCGCTTAGTAGACTACAGCGTGGTGTAGCGCGTGCTTCAGGAAACAGGAGAGCCATCTCTCAGCGGCTGACAAAGGGAGTCTTCTTCAGAGTTTTGAAAGTTAAGGCAGTTAAGAAGCAGACTCACTGCCTGCTCTTGCACAATATTCCGGGCCTGAGTGCATCACCAAGAGTCGTTGGTCATTCCCACCAGGTCTCCGTGTGGTACCAGAAGAAAAATGCAGCTTGAATTGCCGAGACACACAAGCTTCCTTAAGCCTCACCCAAATCCCTTTCAACCCTTAGTAACACTCACAGGGGTCGCAGCCCTGGAAGCCACAGCGACCTCAATGGATAGGCCACAGAGGAGCCCAGGAACTGCCTCGCAGTAGCCACACAGACACGGAGTGAGAGGGAAGGAAATGGGTGATGCCATGCACACGACTAGGTGTGGCTATAAATGCCTGCCTTTTGTTAGCTGGCTGTTTCAGGCTGCTCGTTCTGTCACTGGACACCACCGAACAGAAACCCAGAAGAAGACCAATCTTGTTATCTCTGTTAAATGTGCTTAGTGAGGACGGATGGAAACTCACCAGGCTCTTGCTGCTTCAGCGCCTGCAGATCAAGGCTCTCATTTTCCTTGAAGAATAACTGAAACTTTTCAAATGTTGCCGCATACAAGCTTGCAGACTCGAACGCTGAATGAATTGTTTCCTAAGTGGTAGAAGATGAACAAGACGGTTTGCCTTTCTTTCTTATCATATTTAGTTACGTGTGGTGGTGGTGGGGGGAGGCAGGTATGTGCGCATGAGTGCAGATGCCCACGGATCCTCCAAAGCAGGACCGGTGTGCGTGTGTGTGCCGGAAGTCAAGCTGGGATCCTCTGCAAGATCAATGTGTGTTTGTAACTTCCAACTCCCAAGGCAATTTTTATTAAGTAGAACTCAACCTGACAAGACTAAACACACACACACACACACACACACACACACACACACACACACACACACACACGCATGCATACATAAAACTTGATTCTCTGTTTTACTATCAGTCAATTAAAAAACATGAGTTAATGACAACAGTCTCAATGGACGCCATTGGGGTCAGTCTGGCCCTTTCTCTCTACCCATTTGTTTACTCTCTGGAGATGAATAATCTCTCTGCAATTGTGCAGGTTAGTTAGTTAGTTAGTTAGTTAGTTAGTTAGTTAGTTAGTTTGTTTGTTTTATGTCAATGTGATACAAGCTACAGTTGCCTGGGAGGAGGGAACCTTAGTTGAGGGGTCATCCCTATCAGGTTGCCTAGGTGCAAATCTGCAGGGCGTTTTCTTGATTGACGTGTGAGGGGCCCAGCCCACTGGGGCAGGCGTTCCTGGGTTGTATAACAGGGCTGAGTACGCCATGAGAAGCAAGCTAGTAAGCAGCACTTCTTCCCCGCCTCATGCTCTCTATTTCAGTTCTTGCCTCCAAGTTCCAGTTCCTGCCCTGACTAGAACTGTGGGCTGAAATAAACCCTTTCTTTCCCAAGTTGCTTAAAAAAAAAAAAAAAAAAAAAAAATTGTTTATTTGTTTAACATTCTGCCTCCATGTATGCCTGCCGGCCAGAAGAGGACACCAAATCTCATTATATATACTTGTGAGACACCACGTGGTTGCTGGGAATTGAGCTCAGGACCTCTGGAAGAGCAGCCAGTGCTCTTAACCTCTGAGACTTCTCTCCAGACCTCCCGCCCACCAAGCTGCTTTTTGCTGTGTTGCTTCATTATAGCAATAGAAAGCTAACTAGTGTAACTGTCCACAATGTGTTTTTACTTGCTTGCACAGCTGTAGAACACATAGAAAATAGTCTGGGATTGCCTGTATCCTGATTCAATTGCCAAAATCAAACCCACAGCTACAGCTCTACAGGTGTTTTTAGCATAAGGATATGGGGCCCAATTGCTATGCTCAAGGTTTATGTGAGGCCCTGAGGTTCAATCCTTGGAAATTAATAATGATAATGATGATAATAATAATAATAATAATGTACTTGCTTAGTCCCATCTCCCCATTCTCCCGGGTGGTTATGTTGCTCATTTGAAATTAATTTGAGTTCATTTGCTTTTTGTTTGTATTTTATTTCAGGGTTCCACACTTATTGTTGGCCTGTTTAGAACCACATTAAAGCATACACTCAGCATTTACCCCCACATCTGACTCTGGGTTTTTACTATTAAAACCTATTAGAACTCATGCAACAATAATGGTCTTGGGAGATCTGATAAAATCCCCCTATGAAGTCACCCGGGCCCAGAGCCTTTTTGTAAGGTACAGCTTTCTCTATGGCAAGGTTCCTGTGTGTGGCGTGTTATGGTAAACGTGCCACCCCTACCTAAATATTCAGATTCATCTTGATCAACAGCTACACAGTAACCTCGGAGCTTGTGAAGGCTTTTGCTTATTTGTTTGTTTTAATGCTCATTTCTTTTCGTTCTAATTGTGTTGGTCAGGCCTTCTCCATTCTTATCTCTTTTCTATTTGGTCTTCTTTATGATGAGAATGGTATGGTATGTTAAGGTATTTTACTTACATTATTTTTATTCCTGTCCGGTTTATGCTTTAGTCTGCCTCTTAGTCTTATCAAAGAGTCTCCTGACATATTTGGTACACATGCATTTATATTTCATCACAAATTGTGGGTTTTAAAAGAGCTAACTCTTTTTTTTTTTTTTTTTTTTTTTTTGCCCCGTTAGTGCTTGCTGACTTAATCACGCCCCTGTCTGACGTTGGGGTTAATGGAGTAGGCCAGACACTGCAGTCCTCAGAAAGGTCTGCTGGCAAAGACCGCCTCTGTTCAGGATCAGGAAACCTGGGTTTCAGAAAGAGCTCCGTCATCACTTGTCCGGAAAGCGCTGCTCGAGTCTGAATAATTCAGGAACCCGTGTCGTTTATGCTGAACATCTGCTCTCCCTTGAAGTGGAGCATTTTAGCCCATGCTAGGCAGAGCATGCCTTCGTGGTGAGACTCAGCAGGAGCCTGGGTTTGAGAGCAGTGCAGCATCCGGGCTAGATGCTGTGTCAGGGGCCGCGCCTCTGGTGGTGGAAGGGATCCAGAGCTTCCCTGTGCCTTCCTCCACTGGGGGCTTGTGCTTGGTTCCCCTGGACTTCGCGTCCTGCTGTTTATTTTGCTGCTCTCACTCCTGCTTTATGTCACAGTTGTGTGTGTAACTACACCCTGAGTGCCCGGGGTCTCCTAACAGATCAGAATGAGCAGTGGTCTTGGGGAATCTTCCCCTCACAGGGCCGCAAGGTCTGTATTCTTACGGCTTGTCTCCTCTCTGCACCCACGAGGAGCCCTTCAGTTTGGCCTTTCCGGAACTGCGTTCCCTCTGCTAATACACTGGTTGTTTGGCTCTGTGGGCCAAAGTGAAAAAGCATTGGCTTAAACCGGACCTGGTGACACAGATCTGTAATCCTAGCTACTCGGGAGACAAAAGCAAGAGGGTCCCAAGTTCAAGGCCTGCCTGGGCTACAGTAGAGTCAACCATGGTGACTCAGTGAGACCTCCTCTCAAAGCAAAGAGTACCAAGAGTGCTGGGCGCCCCCGCAGCTCAGTGGCAGAGCACTGGGCAGTATGAGCCCCGGTCCTTCCTTTTCAGAGGTGAGCACAGCTCACTCTGACTTCACCCGGTTGCTGTTACAGTCATCTCAACTTGGTCATAGCTCAAAAAGGTGTTCTGGCTATTTCTGTGTTTAATCGCCTGTTCATTAATCCCATTACTTGATGTTTTGATTTTACTAATCACTTACTTTTTAGCTATGGCCTGTGTGTCGACCTTCCCAGCTTCTCCTTCCATCCTACTGTCTCGCCTGTCTTCCTTATGCAAAGCCAGATCATTTCTACTTCAGTGGAGCACATCTCAACTGTGTGTCACACTCTCCTCATTACCTCTGTCTTTTTTTGCTTTAGGCTTACATACACTCACAAGCGAAATTATCTCAAGCATACATACACAGGCAAAACACTCACACATACAAAATAAATCAATCTAAGCTGGTCATAGTGGTACACGTCCTTAATCCCAGCAGAGGCAGGAGGGTCTCTGTGAGTTCCAGGTCAGCTTGGTCTACACGGCAAGCTCTAAGACGGCCAAGTCTACATAGGGAGACCCTGCCTTAAAAACGAAGCAAAGCAAAACAAAACAAAACAGGGAAACATAAATAAATAGATCTAATTTTTTTGTTTTTGAAACTGAGACATTGAAAATACTTAGTATGAAATACTGTTTTCAAAGTCTCTAAGTATACTTTAGTTAGCATCTGGGCTGGGGAGCTGCTCAGGGAGGGAAGGCACTTATTGCCAAGCCTGATGACCTGAGTTCAGCCTTCAGGGCCAGCCCTACAGGTTGTCCTCTGACCTCCATGCCCACGCTGTTTCAATGCACATCCACCCACACCCACACAGGAAATAAATACGTGTATGGGAAGCAGCAGCTTTTAAGGCTGATGAAAAGAAGCCTTCACAGTTAGTCTCTAATAGGTCTCAAATAATCACATCGTGTTTTAAGAAACCACACAGAAGATTTAACAAGGATGACTTCAATTAGAATTATGGCTGACAATGCATTGCTCTGCTCTGTTTTTACCCAAGGTGTACCCAAATATGTCAATGCTTGCTAATGGCAGCTCACTGTTAGCCTCACATGGCAAGTTTTTTTAAGTGTACTTTTGGTTTTGAAGCATATTTAAAATGTTTTTCTTACACCAGTATTTATTTGTATGGTGACGGACGCCATCACGCATTAATGGAGGTCGGAGTACAGTTTGCCTGGGGGAGTCAATTAAACTTGGGTCTGGCTGCTGGGCCATCTCACTGCACCGCAGGACCATCTTTAAGGCTCCCGCATTATTTTCAGATTTTACCAGTTAGAGATTAGACGCCCACCGTGATGTTTCTACAAATGCAACATTAAAAGATAAGCCAGGAAGGAAGTGCATCGCTTGATTTCTGACAAACTGGGGATATAATAAACGGTTTTTAGTGAAAGCAAATCTACCTTTATTTGCAGGATGATGGTAAGAAAATTCCTGTCGTCCTCAAACACCGCTGACAGGCTTGGTCCGGAGCCACACGTCTTCTCTTCCACCTTTTTGTTAATGAATGGGCTGGTGAAAGCATCGAAGTATGAGTCAGGCACCAGGTTAGGAACCGAGAGCACAGTGTTTTGAAAATGATTAATTGCCCCAGAAATGCCATCCTGCCATTGAGAGAAAAGCACAAACATAATGTAAGCACAGATGGCTGAGTTTACAAAGTTTTTAATTTTTCTGATATATAAGATTAACTTCTGCTGGGTGGTGATGGTGAACATCTTTAACCCTTGTACTGGAGAGGCAGAGGTGGGTGGATCTCTGTGAGTTTGAGGTCAGCCTGGTCTACAGAGAGAGTTCCAGGACAGCCAAGGCTACATAGTGAAACCCTGTCTCAAAAACAAAAACAAAAACATTGCAACACCTTGTGATGAGATACATGTTTGAAGTATGAGCAAAACAGCAGAGGATTATGACAGAAGGAAAGCCAAATGGAACTTCAGGGGAAGTTTAAATGGAGGCTAGAAGTGTATTGGTATTTGGAAAATGGTTTCTAGTCTAGAATTATAAACTGAGAAACAAAGTAGATATAGAAACAAAGATTTATGCTCAAAGACATTCATTGTAGAATTGCTCATAATAGCTGAAATAATTAGAGAAAACACAAATATTAAATAATGGTGGCTCAGACCCATGAATTACTATTATTATGGAAATGCTATATTCTTTCCCAAAGATGTTTCCAAAATAATTAATGGAATGGACAAATGCCTATGATATAATGTTAAAGAGAAAGGAAGGAAGGAAGAATAATAGCATCTCCAATTTGAAAATGTGTCCAAGTGCATATGTCCTCATGGTAGGTTAGGTATGCAGGCATACCAGAACACACAAAACAAGACTGGGAGGAAACATGATTATTATTTTGTTTTGATAAATTTGTAGAATATTGTTAAAAAGAATTGTTAGGGAAGAATTTTCTAAGAGAAAACATGGTTTTGAAAAGACTTCAAAAGTGATGTTTACAACTGTGTGATGATGTCTTAGACTCTGCTCAGAAGGGTGCTGTCATAGTTTCAGGTTTGTGCCACCCTGACCATCCTGTCCAGGGCGTGCCCTGGTCTGCCCCCAGGCAATGGGACGGTGCTAACTGCAGCCAGCCAGCCAGCCGATCATCAGGAAGTTGCTCTGGTCTTCCCCCAGGCAGCCAGCCAGCCAGCCGATCATCAGGAAGTTGCTCCATTAGTATAAAGGTTGCTTATTGGCAGATGTTCGATTATGAAATACACACCAGAAAGTCTTCCAAAGAAGGCTCGAAGAGCAGCGCCTGCACGGTCAGCATCAGCTCTGTGAGGAACATGGGGATGAGAGACTCGTCCTCTTCCTGCTTCTCCATTAGTGGGGCCCCCTGGAAGGACCACACGCACACGTTACAAAGACCCTACCTAATGGGATGCTGGGAAGGAGAGCAGAGATACAAAGATGAGCAGTCTCAAGTTCACACAACCATCGGGGTTTAGATCCTCGGCATGTGGGAGTCTGTCTGGGGATAATACCACAGGAAGAACAAAAATGAAACTCCTGGGAGATGGTACAGCGATGTAAAAATATGTCTCTTTGTGAAAGTGTAACACAGGCAAACTTGGAAAACAACTTTAAGCAGAAATGGGGCAGCATCAATAGTGTAGCCGAGAGACCGGAGGCCTCGAACCAGACCAACGACTCTGCAAGGAACACTTGCAGGCAATGGTATACGGATAGAAGCATTTACTGCGTGATTCACTGTGTCACACCGCAGCTTCTGTGATGAGCTTTCCCCCCTTTCCTCTGGAATTTTATTTTAATGTGTTTTGAGGGGGAGCTTGTAAGGGAAGAGGGAGGATGCGAAGGGACAGGGATATGAGTGGGATGGGGACGCATGACGAGAAAGACACAGAGGACAAAAGGAAAGTTAAAAAAAAGAGTTGAGGTTCATACACTGGGTAGAAGCCACACCTTACAATAACCGATACTGAGACAGGTATGCACCTGTTAATTTCTGTTGCTGTCATAAACTATCCTGGAAATACACAACACAGGGGAGGAAAGGGTGGATTGGGCTCACAGTTCCAAGCTGTAGTCTGTTGCTGAGGGGAGGTCAAGGCAGAACTCAAGCCGCCAGTTACATTACATCCATCGCCAAGGACGGAGGCAGAACGCATCCCTGTTTGCTTTTTAGCCTCGTGGCTTCCATACTCAGGGCGGGTTTTCCTCCTCAATTAACAATCCAGATAATCCCAGTAGCAATACTGGACACACCCAAGAGCCAACCTGACTTACACAGTTCTTAATTAAGCCTTCCTCCCTGGAAGATCCCAGGTTATGTCAAGTTGAATATTAATAGTCACCAATATAATATTCAAATTGAAATTTCTTCTCCCCCGCCCCAGAATATAGAAAATACCAGAAAAACTTGCAACATGGAGACGCTCCTCAGTAAACAGCAGAGACGCGGCCCAAACGTACCTTTTTCTCAGTGACTTCGGGCTTCTCTTCGGTAACCCACTTCTGAATGACGTGTGCTGACGGTGTTCGCTTAAGCTTGTCCGAGAGGAAATTCAGAAGTGAGCTGGCAGTGTTTACTGTTAGGACGTGCAGGGTGTTCTGAATTAGGTAGTCATTCAGGCGGATGAAGCTTGAGAGAAAGGCAAACACTCTCAGCTGTCTGTGATTACCACATAATTCCTGATAGCAACTCTAAGGCGAGGATTTGAAATCTACAGCATAATGTTTCCTGGAATTTTGCTCGAATTGCATTAAAGCATGAATTGGTCTCAGGCCTTCCCTTGAAAGCATAAATATATTCAAATACGGGATATCAAGTTAACTAGTGGTCCTAACTTGCCAACAGGTTATTTGATGAATAAGATGCTTGTTAGGAATAATGCACCTAATAATAGGCTGGTCTAGTCAAGGGGCCACAGGGGTTCTTCGGGGAGCTGTACAGGAAAACTCTGCACATAAAATGCATGTAGCTTGTGTCTGTAAGCAAAAGTATGAGCTTTGCAATCTGGCTCTTGCGGTGAGTGTACTGTGGGATGCTGATACGGTGCATGCATTGTGGGAAACTCACACCTCTAACACAGCACTCAAAGTGCACATCAGCGTTCTTCCACAGCAGGCATTAGCCCCAAGGCACCTGTTGGCATCGCAAGCTGGGCCTATGTTTCCCACAGGCTCCAGAAATCAGACTCAGGTCGTCAGACCCGCCAGGCAAAGCCTTTACCCACTGATCCATCTCCCCAGCCCGGGGCTGACTTTTCCATGCCTTGAGAAGTGTGGATAGCTTCTCTATTCTATCCTGAAAGGAAGAAGATGCTCTCACCATGTGAGCCTCATGCAGTGGTGCCTTTTGCTGGCCTGCTCTGTGTACGACATTTTTTCAGATTCTCCGTAAGTGGGCAAATCAAATGGAGCTTCAACAAAATGTGCAAGGTTTATCTTGAAGTAATCTACGGACAATACAAGGAACAAATCTTCTGTAAAAGTTCCATATTTTAACATCAAGTCAAAGACACAAAACAGGACAAAACACGGAAGCAACAAAATCCTTTGATTTGTGAAACAGCCCAGGATCCCAGAAAACAAATGGATAGAATTTATGCAAACAATTTATGCATAGAAGCTGAAGTTTGTAAGAAGTGAAAAGAGCGGCTATTTGGCTAGAACGAAGGCGAGAACACAGAAGAGATAGTATTTTAGAAGCCTGTCCTTCTGGGCCCTCCCAGCTCGGCCCCTCATACCCTCATAGGGTTCCACTACACAGTCGTCTGGAATAAATCCTGCAGCACGTAAGGCGAAGCGGCACGACTTCCTGACCACGTCTTTGGCCTCATTTCGGAAGTCATCGAGGCGCTCTGTCACCTAAGCATTCATGGGTGTGCATAGTCAGTGACAGCAAAGACAGGGTCCTGAGAAGAAAGGAGTCTGAAACTCGACAGACGACATGCATTACCTCCTGCAGCCGCACAATTTGCACAGCCTTGAACTCTTGCAGGGTGTAGGTGTGGAATTTCTCGATGTAACAAAGTCCCATAAAACTCAGTTGGTAGCACATTTCATTAATTTTAAGAAGAGCTGGTCGCAGATACTGCATGAAAAGAAGAGTCAATCACGACTTAACGTTTGGTGCCGTACCTTGTTGAAGATGTGTGCGCAGTGAAACCTGGTTTGAAGGGTTATAGGGGTGTGCGCTAAGTTTGCTAACAAGAACAAAACCGCACAGCAATTAGGAATGCTCCAGAAACAGTTTTTGTAAAAGCGTAACTTAAGTTATCATATTTAGTTTGCCCAATTCTGCCCTCTTCACGTGGAGAAGGATGCATATCTTTTGGCTATTAAAGGGATAAGACTGAAGGCAAGTAGCAAAAAGCTATGCATCTTACATTTCATTAGCTTTGCTAACGGTTAGTAACCGTCTTCACAGTGTCCAGTCACAATGATCACAGAAGGGACCACTTATTAATCCCAGAGGCTATGACATATAACAAAACCAGACTTTAAATTTACCATGGCTACCAAGATGCATTGGAAAAGGATAAACCAGAGTCACAAATGACTCAACACTTTCATCCTAGCTAGCAATGTGCCCAGGAGGGGACAAAAAGTATACGTGAATATTTATGTTTAGAAAACATTTAGAGAATGTATAATATGCCTAGAAAAAATATACGTGGCTATTTATTTACTACTGCATTTATTTGTAAAGCATTACTTTGTAATTGCCAGAAATTAGAAACAATTCAAGTTCCTATCAAGAGATAAATAAATAGAGTAGGTATAACCACACAAAGAAATAGTACTTAGCCCATGAAAATAAATGGTATTTCACAATGCAGATGCATTTCAAAGAGAGTACGTTAAGGGGAAAATGTCAGTCATATTGTGTGATTCCGTAAGTGCACAGAATAGGCAAAGGTATGGGGACAGGGAGTAGATGTTGGGGAGGAACAGGGAAGTTAGGGAGAAATTGAGAATGGCTACTGGTGGCAAATGTAGCTTCTTTTTAGGGTAATGGCTATGTGGCCAAATTGACTGTGGCAATGGTTGGCCAACCCTGTGAGTATACTAAGTAATATGCCGTGAGTAGGCGCACACATTAGGTGCACACATTAGGCGCACACATTAGGCGCACACATAGCAAGCATGTAAATCATGTACCAATGAAGTTGTTAAGGGAAATGTAGGCACAGGTGCTTGGGAGGTTGGCTACTTTCATGAAATAAAAGTTTCATGGCCAGCAAGTAAGGCTATCTGTCACCAAGGAGAGGACCCTGTTCAATCTTAGGTGGAAGGAGAGAACCAACCCACGTAAGGTGTCCTATGACCTCCACACATACAGCGAGGCAATCAAGTGGACACACACACACACACACACACACACACACACACACACACACACACAAACACCAAACTCCAGACAACTGAAACAAAACGCAATGACATTTTAAAAACAGGGTTTGGAGAGATTGCTCAGAGTTAAGAGCACTAGCTGCTCTTCCAGAGGACCCAGGTTCTATTCCCAGCACCCCACATGGCATCTTAACTACTATCCGTAACTCCACCCACAACGGATCCAACACTCTCTCTTCTGACTTCCACAAGCCCTGCACACATACAGTACACAGACAAATATGCAGGCAGCACACCCAAACACACAAAATAAAGGTTAGTTTTTAAATTCAAAAAAAATTCTCACATAAAAAATTTTACATTTCGCTCTTCTTCTTTTAGCCTGGCCTGGAAGAATCAGCCGTTGAAGTCACTTAATTGCACACATTGTGCTTATGGAGTGTTGGTTAGCTGACAATAGGTCAATTTGGACCAGGACAGTGGGTGGATTCCTAGGTAAATTCTTACCTTAGGAGGATGAGAACTTTCTAGCATACTAAGAAGAAATCTAAGGGGAGGCACTAATTCTCGGTACAAGTTAATGCTGCGAGGGAGTGGGCTACCCTTCTCAGTTCAGCACGCTCAGTGGGATGGGTGACCTGCGGTGGCATATCCTACACACCTCCTTTGCATGACAAATTTTAATTATTGTTGATCTATGTTAATCTTCGTTCTCTCCACCTCCTCTGTTGTACCACTGACATGTCCACGAAAATCTACCAGATTATTCTCAAAGAGCGGCAGACTGTAGCTGCTGACCAGAGATGGTGACTAGCGCAGAAATAGGCAGATGCTGTCTGTAGTTGCCCTCACAAAGCCTGAATGCAGTCCTTCAAGGACGGGGCTGGGGGTGCACGAGGCCCCATGCCCTCCCGGCTGCCTCTTCTGACTTTTGCTGCCCTAGTTACGGGGCGGAATCCCACTGATGGATGACTGGGTTGCTAGATGTTGCAACAGGAGAAAGACGTGGGTACTTCCACCAAGATGAATGGTTTGCGTCAGGTGCGTGTATAGCAATGCCTGTGACCAAGTCACACTTTCTTGCCCTGCCATGCTCTTAAAAACATGATCAAGAAATACATACAGGGTTAACAATGAACAGATTTTTTTGTAGCGCTTTTCGACAGCCGGTGATTTTCTTGGAGCGGACGTTCTTCCTCCACACGCTGAACGCCTTCCATTTCCGGAAGAGCGAGAATATGGGGATCTTAGTGAGTTCTCTGTGGTACAGATACTCCTGTTCCCATCGCTCAATCTCGATGTATTCGATGTCGTCGTTGTAAACGTGGGTCACTGCCTTGTTGCTAATCGTGTAGTAGTCGTTTTTATTGATGTTCTCATAACTCACGACCCTGTGGACAAATACCAGTTGGGACAAATGGGTAAAGTATTCAGCGCAAGAATAAGAAACGGGGGTGCTTTTTGTTGTAAAAAGATAAACGTATTAAAGGTGAATACCATTTAAAATTTAGCTAAATTCTAACAAACTTTTGAGAGATGAGAGAAGAGCTAGATTTAAACATTAGATGAGACATTAGAGATTCCACATTAGCAATGTTTAATCATCACAGTTGGGTGATCTGGTCAACAAAAGAAATCCACTGTAGACATTTTTATTGCATTTACATAATTTACATAATTTACAGGTGTGTGGTGATCATAGAACAACTGCGACAGTCCGTTTCCTCCTTCCACTATGTATGTGGGCTCTCGGGATCCAACTCAGGCCCTCAGGCTTGGCTCCAAGCATCTTGCCACCTCCACTATAGACATTACTTTTCTTGAAACAGGATCTTACTATGTAGTCCTGGCTATCTTGCAAACTCACTATGTAGACCAGGCTGGCCCTGAACTCTCAGAAATCTGCCTGTCCCTGCCTCCTGAGTGCTGGAATAAAAGGCGTGTGCCACTAAGCCAGGCTCCACGTATAGACACTTTTGATGGGAGATGTTATTCTGTAAATATGTTTCTCATACTGGTTAATTAATAAAGCCTGTGGCCAATAAGAAACAAGATAGGTGGGGCTAGGAGACCAGGAGGAGGAAAGAGGAAGTAGTTGGGAGGAGTCAAGATGTAGACCAGGGAGGAAGATGCAGGCCTCGGCTTCCGGATAAGATGAGCCACGTGGAAATAATTAGATAAGTAGAAATGGGTTAATAATTAAGACAGAGCTAGCCCATAAACAATAATGGTAACTGGCCCACAGGATTATATCAAATACAGAGTCTCTGAGTGTTATTTGGGGCTCACGTGGCGGCGGGACCTTGGCGGCAGGACCGGGAGGCCAGTGGGTAGGAAAAACCTGCTGTAACACACTTTAAACTTAACAGTCTTTAGTGCAAGCTGCTTAGAATTAAGTTTGTATTAATTATTAACTCTTTAGAGGTTATTCAATATCAACAGCACAAAAGACCTTAATCTATCTAGTACTGACAGAATTGTGAGACAAAAGAAAACATGAATTTTAAAGAGTAGAATCAAGATTCAAATTAAGCTAAAATAATGTCTAATTAATCATAGATTATTGTCCAAAAATTTTAGCTAAAGATACCCTTTTTCATCTGCCCTTTGTATCAAGGCCATTCCTCAACTTCACATAACAAAAGAAAACTAGATCAAGAAGATATTCAAGAACAGGATAAATTAAAAGGAAAAATAAGGGTTAATTCTGTACGAGCTTTTTTTTATTTAAAATTCTCTGATAAGAATTTAAAATACGAGTATCTTTTCCTCAACTTTAGCTATAGCAACAAAATATGTGCCACTTAAATGTAATCAAACAAGTGTGAACTATGCTATAATACCTTGTCAAAATATGTTTGGGAATTTAGGAGAGTAATAGCCATAGTCTCTGAAAGCCTAAAATCACAAGACAGTGATTAGAAACCAAAGCCCAAACCATCCCTGTATTAAAGCCATGCAAACAGTATGTGCTGTGGGGCCTCAGGGGTTAAGACTGATGGTTGTTCTCGCAGAGGACAGACTGGAGTTTAATTCCCAGCACCTGCATCAAATGCTGACAGCCACTTGTCCCTCCAGCTCCAGAAGAACCCTCTTCTGGTCTCCACGGGTACTACATTCACGTGCACATAGCCCCAAGCCCCCAACACATAATTAAACAGGGAGGGGAAATCTTTTTTTAAAACAACATATGCACTAGTAAAGAGTAGACAGTAGCACTCTAGTGAAAGCCAACGTACTCTACATGTATGTTCTGTTCTTGGCTCTGCATTCCGAATCAGGAGTCTAAGGCCCTTTGCAGTAGCTTTGCGGACGTCTGTGAGATAGATGCCTGTAGTGGTTGGAGACAGTAACTTCAGATACAAACTGTCTTGTAGTGGTAGCCTTTAATCCCAGCACGCAGGAGGCAGAGGCAGGCAGATCTCTGAGTTCAAGGTCAGCTTTGTCTATAGAGAAAGTTCCAGGGCAGCCAAGGCTACACAGAGAAATCCTGCCTCAAAAAGCAAACAAACGAGCAACTTAAGATACACATTTAAGATCACTTTTTAAGAGATGAGAAGAAAATTCTTGTCTGCTCTGTGCTTCTTCATCAAAAGCTATGAACCACTGACATAAGCCAGTTTGGGCTTTGAATTTATAATTTTGCACTGATAAAACCTAGTGAGAATGTTGCTTTCCTACTCCACTGATAACCTACAGAAAACTCTGGCCTCTTTTGCATTCACGTGACCTCGACATCTAACTTTTTGTTCGCATTCTAATTAGCTCACACTGGCAATGTCTGGCAAACATGTCACACATTGCATGGCACATATGAAAGTTTTCCCGTTGCCACTATCAATATCTGAGGGTGTAACTGGTATATATTTGGAGTAATTCTCTCCATAATATGAAGCTTCAACTTGCCTCTTGTCCTAGTCACTGTGAAGAGATGTGATGACCAAGGTAACTTCTATAGAAGAAAGCATTTAATTAGGAATACGCTTTCAGTTTCAGAGGTTAGCTTACGATCGATTGTCATGGTGGAGGGCATGGTGGCAGGCAGACACCGTGTTGAGTAGGAGCTAAGAGCTCCACCCTGATAGAGAGAGGGGGGAGAGGGAGAGAGACAGAGAGAGAGAGAGAGAGAGAGAGAGAGAGAGAGAGAGGAGAGGAGATGGAGGGAGGGAGGGAGGGAGGGAGGGAGGGAGGGAGGGAGGGAGGGAGGGAGGGAGGGAGGGAGGGAGGGAGGGAATGAGGAATGGAACTGGTGTGGGATCCCAGAATACCTCACCAGCTAGGGATGGGGATGTTGTGCTCAGGACACAAGCCTGTGGGGACAGTTCATTTTCAGGCTCAGACACTGGATCATCATCATGGAGCCACACTGAATGTTTATGAAGAAACTAGAATCCAAATCAAACCCACATGAATCCCCATGTGTTCTATAGTTCCAGGTCAACAAGCTCCCTAGACAATGCTGGTAGAGATATTTATGTTCCACTGGCTTCCTCCTGAAGGGTGGTGGGATCTGGCAGGACCAGCAACTCCAGCTACAAAGATCCTTTCCAAATTCAGGTCCCAAGATGCTGTGCTATGGGAATCCCAAAGTGATGGTTCTCTACCATATGTTTGTTTTCAGCTTGTCCCTGTTGTCAGCAGAAATAGTTTACCAATCGGGTTCATCGTTCAACCATAATCAATGTTATCTAGAACCAATCAACTTTACTCTTAACAGAGGGAAGGGAGTTGTAGTTTTTTTTTTTTTTTTTTTTTTTTTTTTTTTACAAAGATCAAGTTCATATGCAGCACAATAGTGTTCTATAGTCCTAGAACACTACCCAACTTTGATATAAAATACCCGCAGTGAGAATTTTGGTGACTGCAAGGGCTTGTAAAGACACTAGTGATAATTCTTCCATCGTACCATAAAAGGTTTCATAAAGCATAGTTCCTAAGTAACCATGGAGATGCTCCTGACCCTTTCTGAAGTAGCTCTCTGAATTTCGAATCAAGGCTTGGTGAGGGACCTGTTGAAAGCCTCAGCAGCCACCTCTGTTGAGAGAGTCGTGTAAACGGGACGAGACAAGTGGCCGAGGATGCTTTATTGCCATGTGCCGGATGGCTAGATGACCCCAGCATTTGGTCTTCCTGCAATCAGCTATCAAAGGCACCGTTGTAGTTCTTTTTTCTTTTTTAGCTCTGAAAGATGTCTCTTTCTGTGACAGGCACAGTGCTCTCTGCGACGCTAACCAAAACCAAAACCAAGACTAGTGAACAGGGGAGAGATAGGGGCCAGGGCACAGCTGGACAACATGATTAGGCGTGTCTTCCTGAAGCATATTCTCGAAAATATTGTGAAATGTTTAACACATGCCACTGCACTGATTCTTTAGGACGATAAACTTTTCCTGCACTGTGTGTATTTTACTATGTTTAGTAAGTTCATCTTTTGTTGGTTTTGTTTTGTTTCTGAGACAAGATCTGAATTCCAGGTAGCTCTGGCTCCCCTGGAATTCACTATGTAAACCAGGCTGGCCTCAAACTCACAGACATCCACTTGCCTCTGCTTCCTCAGTACTGGAATAAAAGGTGTGCACCACCATGATAGGTTACTATGCTTAGCAATTATGTAAAGGTGAGAAATAAATTTGCATTTTGGTAAACTTCATTCTTTTTCTTATGGGGAATGCATAGTCTATGTGGCACTCTGTGTTACCTGGGTTGATGAAATTTTTTTTTCCTCAGAAGTCAGAATAATGGGAATAATTCATATATGAATCAAGAAATATGTTTATAAAATCAGCAAATAAACTATTATTCACTAATTTTTTCTTTAAAATCTTTGACTTCCTCTTCAAAATTGATAGTTATTTTTTAAAACTAATAAAATAGTGTGGAAATGATAGCACTTTTGCAGTATTAAATATTAAAAATCTTTTATACACCACAGGGCTTTAAATTCTATTATATTTAATAGTTGTTTCTTTAAAAAAAAAGCAGTATTTAACCATAAAAAATTCGCTCTTAAATCTACTCTAAGTCTCCTTAATGTATCAACCTATTTCTTTTTACGATGAAGTGAAATGTATGTATTAAGAATAAGAATAGTTTTCTGAAGCGTCAGTGGGGGTGGGTACCACTCCATCTCTTTCCTTCCAGTTAGCATCCTTAAATCCGCGTGCCTAAGCTCAAATGCTTGTTCTTCTGTCCCGAGTCTGGTCCTTACGGTGTCCTGTGTGTCAGAAAGCACCCGCTCCTCTCTTCTACTCGGAGGAGACACTGGCGATGTCATCGGGCTCCTGTCCTGGTGGCTCTCCTTGCTTGTGGCCTTCGGAAGCATCTCAGTGACTTCCTCTTCAGGCTTCCAGAAGAAAGGTTTTAACTGTCCTTCCCGTGCCAGCGCTGGCTCCACGCCCGCGACAGTGTGTGCTCTGCACAGGAGGCACAGAGACCCTTTCCAAAGCGCAAGCCTTGGAAAGCTCACCCTTCTCCACTCGAGAGAGGCGAAAGCCTTTGCGCTGACCCACAAGGCCAGGTGACCGACCCCAACTCTCCTTCACGCACCCTGTGGCCGCACACCAGCCTCCTGTGCCCCTCCAGCACTGCAGGGAACCAGCACTCAATCTCTTGCTGCCTGGAATGTTCCTTGCACCGGCGCAGACCGTGCTGGCCGCTTTGGTTGGTTTATCTATCCCCTTTCCCATCACTTCCAAGCTCTTTGTCTTGCTCGTTTTCCCGTGTGCCTCGCTTTTGGCCTCCGTGTAACTAGTTCAGGCACTGTGGTTGTCATCGTTCTCTATTGAGATATATGCTATCCTTCCTACAAACTGTTTCTCTTATTAATACTTTGCGATTTACAACAAGTCTCTTATTTTGCGTTTTCGTTGAAATAGTGTTTCCTCTCCCCAGAACGGCTGTCTTCCCCGCAGATCGGCTTACAGTTTACCGTACTTCAAAGTGCAGTCTTTATTAAGGAAAATGAGAGCCAGCAATGAGGACAGCAGTTTGAGGCACTGGGGGGGGGGCGCACAGCCAAACTACTGTCACCGGGAAGGAAAGACTTGACAATGTCGTTCAAGCCGGCTGAGTAATGGAGAGAGGCAGCATCACGTTTGAAGGGGGTGGAGCAGCTATCCTCGATGCTTCTGGCTTACGATGCATGAATGATACTTCAGAATGTGACAGCAACATGCATGCTCGGTGTCCGTGGGACACAGGTGTGTCTCTTTGATAATGTCCCCTACTCCTTGAAACTCTTATTTCTACCCTACAAAGAGAAGCTGATGGGATGTTGGAGAGAGGGCTTATTGGTTAAAAGCACTTGCAAAGAACCTTTTCTCTCTGGTTCCCAGGGCCCACATCGCAACACACGATAGTCTGTAACTCCGGCTCCAGGGCACTGCACACATGTGGTACCCATGTGCAGGCAAATGCGCATACACATAAAGCAAAACCACATATAAGAAAAGCCAAAGTGATACGTAAAATAAACCACACATCGTCTACTGTTTATAGGTTGATATTTTTCTCAATAACAAAAAAATACCAAAAATGTTTACAATATTGATCAAAATGCATGCTGTAACATTATGTTAAGTAAAGCTACCTAAATATATGAGAAACAGACTACTGCAGGGCAGTGCCCTGTAAAATATTAATTTTTACATCTAGGAGAAGGGAAGATAATGGGAGGAACAAAATTACTGCAAGAGGTTTCACTTATAACTGGGGGATAAAATTATTTCCGATCATATTTATCACTAGTACCAAGTCAATCACGGATAATATTTATAACCGTAGTTGTGCTGTCATACTAAGCGGATTGCTTCATGCAACGGAACTCACTTTAGATTGTATGTGTCGTAGTCAATGGAAGATTTGGGCACAGCAGAAATCATGTAAAGGAATCCGAGGTGTTCGTTCTCATGGATTATTTTGATGATTTGCAAGGGGTCTCTTATGTTGGCTTTAACGACCTCCTCTCGGTCTTGGAAGGTGTACGTAGGATATGTTGAAGACCTCTTTCCAAAGAGCCCTCTTCTTCCAATACTCGTGCGTTGCAGTTTAGAGGGAGCAGGACCGAACACATCAGCGGAGGATCGATGAAGCTAAGCAAAGACAATTGCACTAAACATGAGTTTCGGAGGGCAGCAGAGACACGAAATCCCTTCAAAGCTGGAAATTTTCAAACGGGCAGTGAGGAGCAGCATCAGCATCTCGGTCCTCACCATCCGTGCTTCTCATACCCCTGTGCTGCTAGCTCTCTGGAGCCTCTGGGAGCTCATCCTGCCCCCTCACTCGGCTGTGTTGTGTGTGAATCCTCTCCACCTTAGCACTTGGTGCATACCCTGATGCCTTTTGACGAACACGGTCTTAGACAGCCGCCGTCATAACTTGTACTAAATTTTTACTTCTTTGTGAAGTTCAGGGATGGTTAGAGTGAATCCCGTAAATCATTTCTGTTAGGGCTTTGGGGAAGCATTTCTTTTATTAATGAGTAATTGCCTGCTCCATGGGCCAGTGCTTCCCAAATGTAACCGCACATGTGGACTGGGAGGTAGAGGGCTTGTTTAGAGGCAGGCTCCGGTTCAGTCCTGCTGGGATGGAGCCTGGGATTCTGCATCTCTAACCTGCTCTCAGAGTCATGACTGGTCACTGGACCACACTTGGAGCAGGAAGGCCAAGCGCCGTCCTTGCCATGCTCAAACCCCAGTGCTTTGAGCAGCTTTCTGGGAAATCCATATTCTGAAAAAAATAAAATACCATTCTCTTGCTCCTGGGCATCCCCTTTTCTTCTATATTTCTCTTCAACCCCCCCCCCCTTTTTTTTTTTTTTTTTTTACCAAATTCCTTCAATTACAGCCAGTAACTGTGCATTACCCAAAGCCACTATTCCTGCCCAGCCGGCCCTTCCACGCAAGATGCCCACACAATTTCTCATCTATTCTTAACTCTCAAGATTCTGAGGCCCATTGCATGTCGACTGAACGTTTTCCTGGCTCTACTTACATTGTCTCTTGAGAAAGAGGAACAGCTTTTCCCACCTCTGTTTCTTTCTTAGTTATCTACAATCACTTAAAACAGTGGTCGTTCCAGTATAGGACCGACCCAGACCCCCTGAACGTGGGTCTCAGTTAGGAGGCCTGGGCTGTCTGTGGGACCTCTGGCAGTGGAACCAGGATGTATCCCTAGTGCATGAATGGACTTCAGGAGCCCATTCCCCATGGAGACAGACTCCCTTAGCCTAGAGACATAACACGGGGGAGGGCCTAGGCCTACCCCAAACAACTTGACAGATTTTGATGACTGGTCATGGAAGGCTTCACCCTCCCTGGGGAGTGGGTGGGAGATGGGATGGGGGGGTCAGTGGGAGACATGGGAGGATGGAAGGGAGAGGGAATTGGGATTGATATATAAAATAAGACAAAAATATTAAATAATAATAATAATAATTTTTAAAAAAGGATTCACTATATAGGAAGCTGGTGGGAAACCCCACACATAAAGCAGCATTATTATATGTATGTGTGTTACTAAACTAAAATGTGAACCAGTACAGTGGAATATAGTAATAAACTAAAGAATAAAATTTAAAAATCAAAAAAAAAAAAATAAGCAATGGTTGTTGTGACCCCTTTGGGGGCCAAACAATCCTTTCACAGGGATCACCCAAGACCATAGGGAAAACACAGATATTTACATTACAATCCACAACAGTAGCAAAACTACGTTATAAAGTAGCAACAAAGAAATTCTATGGTTGGGAGTCATCACAACACGAGGAACTGTATTAAAGGTTCTCAGCATTAGGAAGGGTGTGGACCACTCAAAGTCATCCCTGATGAGTCCTTCTTAAATTTATTCCCAAGAGAACCGAAAGGCAGGTAGTCGTCTTCATAATTCCCATTGACTACAAGATACCTTTTTGCGCTGCCTGGTATCTCTCCCCTCTCTCCCTCCTTCTCTTTCTCTGAGAAAGGTCTCACTATGTAGCCATGGCTGTTCTGGAACTTACTATATAGACCAAGCTGGCCTTGACTTTACAGAGATCTGACTGCCTCCGCCTCCTGAGTGTTGGGATTAAAGTTGTGTGCTGACCCTAGCCACACCTGGCTTGATCTCTAGTTTACTGCCCTTCTGTAGAGTTTTCCAAGTTCCCCACTTCTGGTAAAAACTATCACAAGTTTCAAATAATTATATGTAACGTTTGGGGCACCATTAACATGCAAGAAAATGTCAGAAGATAATATAGACAGTAAAAATATCTCTGTGATTTTCTTTTCCTATGTTCATTTTCCTTAGAAATATTCTATTTTCCAAGTGTGTGCAGCCTGAGGAATGAAAAGCATTTGAGCAACACTACACACACGACTGTTTAAAACACTGCTTACGTGTTTCACACATCTTACCTGTTTCTTCTTCACAGCATCTTGAGTCTCCAGAGTAGTAAATGGAGACATTTCAAGCATGCTTGGTGATGGCTTAAGGATCCCAGCGCTCATTAGTTGATGCCGATTCTGTTCATATACGTATTCTGGCTGCTTATGATCTTGGTAGAGTTTTAGCACTGGCTTTGGGGAGTAAGAGATGGGATAATCTTGTTAAAGACATTGCAGACTTCATTCTTCACTATTGGACTCAACCTTTCGGAAACTGATCTTCTCTGCTCTGAGTTCCTAACCAAGCTAGAGTCCTCCTGCTTCCTGGCCCTGATCTGCTGTTCAAATAAGACTCTTCTTCTCAGTGTCAACAAACACTTCTAGAACTAGGATTAAGGGAAGCTCCGTCCGAACCATGGAACCATGTACCCCTAATCAGCTGTGACATTCTTTACTACCACTACACTGCTGAAAGAAACAAGCAACAGCACCCAAGTCTGTGTGCTGATGGAATCAGGACCAAGGCTCCAGGATTCAGAAGGACCTTTAGAACGGGGCACCCAAACATTTCCAGCAGATACTCAGTGGAAAGGAGGTCAATATCTATTCAGTTTAGTTTTTGTCAGCTTGACACAAGCCAGAGTACCCTGGAACAGAATTGTCTCCGTTACACTGGCCTGTGGGCGTGTCTGTGGGGCATTTTCTTGGCTAATGGTTGGTGTGGGAGGGCCCAGACTGCAGTGCACAGGTCATCCTGGGAGGCGTAAGAAATGGTTGAGGAAAACTGTGGCTGTCATCTCTCGGGTTCTAACCATCTCAGTTTTTGAGACAGGACTCTGGTTGGCTGGAGACTTGCCAAGAAGACTAGGATAGATAGCTATCCAGCCCAGGGATTTGAGTGTCACCCTTCTCAGAATGAGGATGGCAACCATACGCCACCCTATCCAGCTCCACACCCTGCCTTGTTTGATAACATGAATTCTGGAGGATCGAACTCAGGCTCTCATGCTTGCAAGGTGCTTACTATTGCTGTAATAAATACCATGACCAGATTACAATGTAGGGAGGAAAGTGTTTACTTCCTCTTGACGCTTATAGCGCATCAGGGGAAGTCAAGGCAGGAAGCTTGAGGCGGGTAAATGTAAGGAGAGAGAGAGAAGGGTACAGAGATCTCAGCAGCAGAGGCCATGGGGGATGTTGCTTACTGGCTTTCCCTCCAGTCTTACAGTCAGCTATCTCTTTATTTGTATCTCCCAGGACCTCCAGTCTAAGGGTGTCACTAGTGTAGTGGGCTGGACCTTCCCACATCAACCAAGAAAATATGCCACTGATCAATTCCCCTAAGGGCAAATCTGATGGGGCATTTTCCTCAACCGAGATTTACTTTTCCCAGATAGTCCTAACTTGGGTCAAATTGACATAAACAAACCAACCAAAACAACCAACACTGTGTGTGTGTGTGTGAGTGTGTGTGTGTGTGTGTGTGTGTGTGTGTGTGTGTGTGTGCGTGCATGTGTGTGTTGTAAGTATGGAGCTCAGAGGACAACCCCCAGGAGTCACGTCTCCCCTTCCATGCCGTAGGTCCTGGGGATTGAACTCAGGTCATCAGGCTTGGCAGCAGGTGCTTTTACCTACTGATCCGTCTCGCCAGTCCTAATGATGAATTCTTAAAAACCTGTAAATGAGGCCAGAGAGATGGCAGCACCCACATAGTTTAACCTTCTTCAATTCCAGCTCCAGGAGACCCAACCTTGTCTTATGGCCTCCTGAGCACCAGGCACACACAGATACATATTCAGACAAAACGTCCAGACATATAAAATAACTAAGTAAATAAACATTTTTAAAGTTATAAGTCCATACTGACGCCTTAAAGAAAATACAGATGGTCTCTAAAAAACGATGCAAACAAACATGCGTGGAACAATTTTAGTATCAAAAGCAGTCTCTTGTTGATCTTAGATATAATGAATTTTTTAAAGCCATGGAACCAGGAGATGACCCAGCAAGTAGAGGCACTTCCTCCCAAGCCTGATGTCCTGAGTTCAATCCCTGGGGCCTACCTGGTGGGAACAGTGCACTGACACCCACAAATTGTTAACTGACTTACAAATATCTCCCCATGTAATTTACATTTTTTTGTTTGTTTCTCCAGACAGGGTTTCTCTGTGTAGCTTTGGAGCCTGTCCTGGCACTCGCTCTGTAGACCAGGCTGGCCTCTGCCTCTGCCTCCCGAGTGCTGGGAGCACTGCCCAACAAAAAATGTTAAATGATTAAAAATATTCTAAGAGCAATTTATAATCTGCAGGGACCTGCTCGTGTTCTCAGGACTGCAAGCCTCGGTACTCGAGAGTTAAGGGCTATGATGCTCACAACTCACTTTAAACAATAAAATGACAAGCACGTAGAGGTGTGTGTGCAGGCGGGTGTCAAGTGAACCGGGGACACATGAACAATTCTTCAATCTGGGCAGCAGCTGTGTGGGCACATGCACCCACTGTTCTTTCAGCATTTCTATGTATTGCAAACTTGGAATAGCGGAAACTTGGAAGAAATGGGAATTTTAAAACTAAGTAGTAAATATACAGAAATTGGACAGATTCACATTGGTCATAATACTGGTCATCTCTAAGCAAGGAGACAGGGATCTGAGACTGTAGTGAGATATAAAAGTTATCTGGTTCTTCTGGAAATACGCTTTATTTGGGGCCACTGAGACAGCTCAGTGGATGGGGATGCTTGCAGCCAAGGTTTAAAACCTGAGTTTAGTGCTCTGAAGCCATATGATAGTAGGGCAGAACTGATTCCCCTAAGTTATTCTCTGAAGCCTACACATAATGATTGCAGCACGTTGCACACACACACACACACACACACACACACACACACACACACACACAATATACGTAAGAAAATATCTCAAAAAGATAGAATAAACTTTAAAACAAACTAGGCAAAATTCAACACTGTTAATGCTGCTTATTATGTTTTTTCTTTGTGTGTGTGTGTGTGTGTGTGTGGTATTTGTTTGCTTGGTTTTTCTTTTTCTTCTTTTTAACTCACCAGCGGCTCCAGTTTTACAGGCTGTTGTCGCTTTCTTGTCCTCTCTTGAGCTTTCGTGGTGCGCCTAAATGTCAGCGTTTGCAGTTCGGGTTCATTCTCTTTGAGCGACATGTAATTCATAATTCCTTTTGCTTTTATAGTGTTTAGTCTGGCAAGCACAGGATTTTCTTCTTCCTGGCATTCATTATTTTTCAGGTCAATTTCCTTATCTGTGACTTGGAAAGTCATCTTTACTCCTGCGTGAGCGGGGCAAAGAAAGGCAGAAGCGTGGGTGCAAAGTTGAAGAAATTAGTTATGGAGAGATATAGGCAGTGCAGAGAGAATTGCGGATTAAGGAGAACTGAATTCCCCTGCCTCCCCCGAAAGGAAAGCAGTCACAACTCTCGAGGTCTTCCCCGACGGAGTACTTGAGCCAGAGGAATAACTTTCGAGACAGACGCTCTGGCTCTACACTGGCTTGGGTTTGGGAGGATGAAGAGAAGGGCTTTGAACACTAAAATTTCAGACCCGAGTGCGCAAAACATCTCCCAAGGAACTTGTTTGTTTTTAAATGTAGCTAAGGAGGCTGGGGAGATGGCTCCATCTGTAAAATGCTTATTACCCAAGTGTCTTAGGGCTTTTGTTGCTGTGCTAAAACACTGATCAAAAGCAACTTGGGAAGGAAAGAGTGATTTCATCTCACAGCTGGTGGTCCATCTCGAAGGGAAATGAGGGCAGGAATTAAGGCAGAGGCTATGGAGGAATGTTGCTTACTGACTTGCTCCTCATGGCTTGCGCATCTGCTCTCTTATAGAACCCAGGGCCACCTATGTTCAGGATTGCACAGCCACCTCAATCATTAGTCAAGGAAATGCTGGACAGACAAGCCTATAGGCCAATACTATGGAAGCATTATTTTTTTCAGTTCTTTCCAAATGAAGCCTCTATAAGAGCAGCAAGTGCTCTTAACTGCTGAGCCATCTCTCTGGCCTCATTTATAGGTTTTTAAGAATTCATCATTAGGACTGGTGAGTTCAATCCCCAGGACCTACATCATGGAAGGAGAGAAGTGACTCTTGGGACTCCAAATGACTCTAGCTTGTGTCAAATTGACAACAGGACAACAAGCACGAGGACCTGAGTTTAGATCCCTAGCACCCACATGAAAACATATAATCCTAGCACTGGGGAGTAGGGGCAGACAGGTGAATCCCAGGGCTTGGGGCCAGCCAAGCTAGCTAAGTTCCAGATTCAGTGAGAGACCCCGTCTTTAAAAAAAAAAAAAGTGTGGGACCTGGGTGGTGGTGATGTATGCCTTTAATGTTAGCACTTGGGAGGAGGAAGCAGGCAGCTCTCAGTGAGTTCAAGGCCAGCCTGGTCTACAGAGCAAATTCCAGGATAACCAGAGCTACACAAAGAAACCCTATCTTGAAAACACAAAAACCAGGGTGGAGAAGAAATTGAAGAACACAGTTCAGTTGTCACTCTCTAGTCTTCCATGTACACACACATGCAAGGGTACACAGACAGGTGCGCACTCGAGCGTGCACACGCACATGCGCGCACACACACACACACACAGCACACACACACGCACACACACACACACACCATATAGTACAAAACGTCTTAAAGCAGGTGTTGACATACCTACGTTTTAACCTAGCTCAGTTACAGTAAGAATCAAAAGCCTCTTGAGTAATTTTAACTTCTCAGGTAACCCCATTAAAAATATGAGAGGTCTCGATTTTTATGGTGTGCTTTACCTAACACTGAAACTATCACAATGATAGTTTCATTCAATACACAATGATGCTGTGTGATGCAGGGCTATATTTAATTTTTCCGAGTGCATCTCATACCTGGTGTCTAGAAACTGTCTTATTGGGTGGGACAGCTCTAGATTCGGTCAGTGTACGGTCCTGGGCAAGCCTGACATCTCTAGTCCTCACTTTCCAAACCACCCCACCCCACCCCACCCCACCCCCGTAGTAAGCTATCCCCGTCACCGAATCCATCCTCTTTGAGGGATTTCCATCGCTGGGCCGGCGACCCTGGGAGTCTGGCTGCGCCCGGGGCTCAGTTACACCGCACTCACCCAGCAGTCCAACTGCAGCCTTTCCTGAGGGGTCTCTAGGAGCCAGAAGTCGGGTCCCAGGAGGAAATGTTTCCCGTTGCGTAGCAACCACTGGGCCTCCGAGGACGCTCTCACGGCGCCGGGGAGGAGCCAGTGGCCTCTGCTCAGTGTCGCGAAGCCTTCGCTCTCCGCAGCTCTCCTCCAGGAGCGCGCCAAGCAATCGAGCCAATCAGTGTCTCCGGAGCGTTGACGTCACCAGTTGCCAGGGAGCAGGAGCCACCCCGAGGAGTCCTCCCCTGCGTTGGGACTGGATTCCTGGCAGGGTGGACGGCTCGAGTCTGACCTGACGTTCGCCCACGTCTTAAAATCCTGCAGGGGAAGAAACGAGCCTCAGGAGAAGGATGCGTGGACTGCCTTAACCCGCCGCTTTTCAACCTTCCCTACGAAACGTAATCACGCTGGACTACCTGCTTTTTCTCCTCCCTCTGCCACCCTGACCGCGTCTTAGGTGGCGACCCCGTAAGAGAACCGAGAAAACAGCGGCGCATACTGCTTACAGCATGCTGGTTTGACCCCACCTACCTCCGAAAGGGTTGCCTAGAGCTGGAGAGTCAGATCACTCCATCTAACCCACCTCCCCTCACACGCTACTCTTGCCACGTGCAATTTTCAGGGAACATGTGGGGTGTGGGGGGATGCGGCGGTGTCCTCTGTGTGTGTGTGTGTGTGTGTGTGTGTGTGTGTGTGTGTGTGTGTGTGTGTGTGTGTGTGTGTGACAGAGGACAATTCATGCAAGTTCAGTCCTACCACCATGCGGATCCGGGGATTAGAGTAGGGTCATCAAGCTTGGCAGCAGATGCCTTTACCTGCTGAGCGATCTCACTGACCCTAAGGAGTGTTTACACTTTTGTTTGTTTTTTGCAACTTGGTTTTTTTTAGAAGCTCATGAAATTAACATAACACGTTTTATGAGTGCACACTAATTTAGCAGCAAAGGTATTATTGAATAACGAAGGCCTGACGCTAGGAGAAAAATAAATAAGACTCAAGTCCTGTTAAGGCATCTAAGCGACATGGGGCTTGGCGTTAGAACTGCAGCTCTGGACCAAGGTTGGAAAGCCACAGAGCCTCTCAGGCTGTCTCCCCCCACTCTTGGGCATTCTGCACACGAGCCTGGATCGGGGTGGGGAGGGGGTGGGGGCTGTTCCTTTTCCTTAGGCTGAGTTACCATATTCCACTTACATTGCTTACAACAGGCGTTTCAACTTTGCCCCATTTGGCAGCTGTCTGGACATCGTCTAGCCTCGAGGCTCTCAGCCTGGATTTTTCTGTTTATTCACAGCCTGTTCAAAACAGCTTGCCACTGAGTGTAAGATGCTGGCATCTTTTTAAGTTTCCTTTTTTTTTTTTTTTTGGAAGGGATGACTTGTTTTGCTGTTGTGCTTCTATTTCTAGATTTTTAAAAATTAAAAATATACTGGTTTTCCTTCACTTTAAATGGTCTTTATTTTTAAACATATGATCATGAGTGTGCAGATAATATGCTGACTCGGGAGATAGAGGCAGTGATTTCAAGAGTTCAAGATCATTGTTGATTATAGAGAGATGGGTACCTTTGACTCTGTCTCACTCTAAGGCAATAAGATAAAATATACAATGGAGTTCAAGAGTTAGAATGTAAGAAATAATGTAAAATAGCTCTCTAACTTTTTATGTTGATTACATGCTGAGATGATAATATTTTAGGTAAATTGTGTTAAATAAAATATACAATCAAAATAAAGAACATGATGCATTAACACCAATGAATGTTTTCTTTAAAAATAATTACAGGAGTGGGTGGTCTGGAGAGATAACTCAGAGGTTAAGAGCACTGACTGTTCTTCCAGAGGCCCTGAGTTCAATTCCCAGCAACCACATGGTGGCTCACAACTATCCCCAGTGGAACCTGATGCCCTCTTCTGGCATGCAGATATGCATAAAATATAAATTTAAAATTATACATACATTTTAGCTATCTATTTTGTGTGTGTGTATTGCCACGGCACACATGTGAAAGTCAGAGGACAACATTTAAGAGTGTGGACCTAGGGACCAAACTACAGGTTGCCAGGCTTGGTGGCGAGCACCTTTACCCTCTGAGTTCACTCACCAGGCCCACTGATGGTGCTAAAGGTTGTGAGTTTTCCATTAATGTTGTTTGAGTGCAATGAAAAGCATAATGGTCTATACTGAAGTATATTAAGTATCATTTTATTTTAGGAGTGTTTTGCTTTCATGTATCTCTGTGCACCTCATGCGTGCCTGGTGCCCTCAGAGTCAGAAGAGGGCATCAGATCCTCTGGATCTGCATTACTGATGGTGATGAGTTGCCACGTGGGTGCTGGGAATCAAACCTGAGTCCTTTGGGAGAGCAGCCGGTGCTCTTAACCACTGAGCCTCTTTCCAGACTCTGTATTCACAAAATTAATTTTTGGTGCTACATCAGACTGGTTTCTCAGGCCTTGAAGAGAAAATGGTACTGGCTTTCACTGAAAATCTGAGGGGACAGGGGGTACCCTGTGGCTAGCCGTTTTCACGGTGCATTTTCTGTCACTCTCACTTCCCAGTCTCTTCTCGAACTGTAATATCTTCTTCAAGTCCTATTTTTTATTTATTTTTTTTTTTTTGGCTTCTAAGAAATCAGACACAGCTGGCTCTGTGTGTGTGTGTGTGTGTGTGTGTGTGTGTGTGTGTGTTAAGTCATGGTAGACCTGGAAAAAGGTACATCTATGCACGGATGGCCACCCTGGGAAAACGGCTTGTGGCTGTTGGAGTCTTGATTGGACTGTGAAGCAGCTGCAGCAACATCTGCAGTCTGTGAAGTATTTCCTATACCTTCTTTAAGCTTTTAAAACTATATGCAATAAATATGCGGTAAACACCAGACCTTATTTCTCAGACCGAAAGACAGTGTACTACCCATTCCTCAATCAACATTTTCTCATTTATCCCTACCCACCCCCCAAAACACCTGGCCATCCATCCATCCATCCATCCATTCATTCATTCATTCATTCATTCATTCATTATTTATTTTGAGTTGCTAAACGAGATTTTTGGAAACCATCCAGGGTGTCCTAGTTAGTTTTGACTGTTGAGGGACTAGCTACATTGCCTGGCCTGTGGAGAGACTGTCTTGAGTGTTAATTGGTGTAAGAGGGCACAGACCGCTTTGGGCAGCACTAGGGGACCCCGGGCTGTGTAAGAAAGCCCGGGAATCATGAGCCTAAGCGAGCCAGCAGCAGGACGTGCTTCCTTCGTGGTTTCTGCTTCAGTTTCCTGCCCCGACTTCCCTCAATGATGAACCGTGACTTGTATGTATAAGCCAAATAAACCCTCTTCTCCAAAAACAGCTTTTGGTTAAGTGTTTTGTCACAGCAACAGAATGGGTCTAGAGCACAGAGACTCAAGCCAGAGATACCGGCTTCGAAAGAGACCTGGGGAGCAGAAGTAACAAGTGAGATCCAGTGTATTCAGTCTGTGGGGGCCCGGGTCAGGTCTCAGCACCTGCCCAGCTGCTTGTGTGCCATTTCTTTTATTTTTTAACGTCACCACATGAAGGAGACGGGAAGACGCCCTTTCCCCTTCCTTTCCCCCATGTGAAAGTCTTACCAGTCGCGGTGCTTGGCAAAGCAGGCCCTGCACCGCATGTGGGCAGCACAGGAGAGCTGACCAAGCTGATGGGGACGTCAGTGAACCCGACCTGTCCAAGAATGTGAGCTTGGGAGATCTGGCCCCACCCTCATCTGCCAAAAGGTGGGTGGCTAGGGAGAGCCTTCCCTCCACTTGTCGGCTACAGCAGTAGAGAGAGCTGGCCCGAGGTCATAAGAGCGGAGACCTGTCCCTGCTCCTCACCAGCTGCAGCATTCGAGAGAGTGGCTCTTTCGCCTCCCCCGGGAAACACAGTAGAGCTGTCCTGGGCGAGCCAGCCCTGACTGCATGAAAGCAGGAGACCTGCCCCGTGCAGAGGAAGAACTATCTGGAGCAGTACTGGAGAGCTCACCTCGGTGGTAAGGACAAGGGATGGCTGGCAGGCTCACCAACCCTGCAAATGTCCAGGTCCAGAACCAGGGTTAGGAGTTGGCCCGCCCCAACATCCACCCCATCTGTGGCCAGCCGGAGCATGTGAAGGCGCACATCCTGCAGCTCCAACACTACGGGATCTCCACGACACAGGGCAACAGGCTATGCAAGAGGAGTCCCAGCGAGGACCCGCTATCGACAGTATAGCAGAAACCCCAGGCCTCATTTGCAATGAACACTTGCAAGTAAAAATACATGAACTGAAGGGTTTACGGCGTGATTCGCTGTGTCATACGGCAGCTTCATGGAGAGATTTTTCTTCTTTTTTAAAAAATTCTTTCAAGTTGTATTTATTTTATTTTATGGGGGGGGGGGGTTGCAAGGGCAGAAGGTGGAAAGGAAGGGACGGGGAGGTGAATACGATGGAAATGCATGGTGTGAAATACACGAAGAGTAAGTAAAAAGAGCGTTAAAGAAAATGCCACCACAGCCTCAGAGATGTGACTCACCTTCCCCTTTGGTCACCACAGCGTCTCACTGTGCTGTATGGGTTCTTCTCTGAGGCGATGTGAGCTGTCAAGTGCAACAGTCTATTGTCCCTGTTGCTACCAAAGAGAGACACGAAGACACAAAGTCGTCATCTTCTTCTTTAATATTTTAGGTTTTTTAAAGCTTTATTTATTTATTTAGTATATGCCCAGTGTTCTGCCTGCATGTCTGCCTGCAGGCTATAAGAGGGCACCAGATCTCATTATAGATGGCTGTGAGCCACCACATAGGTGCTGGGAATTGAACTCAGGGCCTCTGGAAGAGCAACAGTGCTCTTAACCTCTGAGCCATCTCCCCCAGCCCCAGACAGTCTTTCTTCAAAGGTTCCATTGCTTACCACAACAGAGAATAGGAATAATTGACATTAGTTGTATATAAATCCAAAGTCAGGTGCCTCATCTCTGTTCTAGAAAATTTTCAGGCGATGTCTTATGTTGTCCTTGTCTCTAAAAATGCTGAACTAAGTCCATCCTGTCTCTCCTTCCAGCCTTGGGCTAAACTTTAGTTGAACTAGACCTTTCCTTTGAATCCTATATAAATCTCGCCTTCTCTTTAGCATTTCCTATCATTACTTGTTTTTAATATTTCATTTCTTATCATTTCCTACTGCTTCCCAGTTCATTTATTTTCTCATGAGCTCTGTCTAATATGCTATCCCATCCACTCCCAAGTTTGTCTCAGCGTGGTAAACATAACATTCAATTTACAAACAGTGGCGTTTAAAGTGCGATGACCTGCACAGCCATCACCACTGCCGATGACGTGTAAGATGCTTTTCCCACGGCAAGGTGGCACTCTTAACCTCTGAGCCATCTCCCTGTCCCCAGTCATACAGATTACAACTGTAGTGTTGACTAAAATGACATTTTACTATTATACTTTCAGCCACAGACAGAACTTCCAAAGCATATAGATTTCCAAGCTTCATTGCAAACCTAGCGAATAGGATCTGAAAGAGGTGTCCTGACCAGCATATCTGCTGCGTCTTTATGGATGATTCATCTCTGGTTTAGAACCTCGTTTGCAGGTAAAAGGAAAAAAGAAAGGATTGTAAAGTTATAGAGAACTAAATAGACAGGCTATGGAACAATTTACATAAGATGGTTGTCTTAGTTGAAGTTACTATTGCTGTGATCAAACACCGTGACCAAAAGCAATTTAGGGAGAACAGTTTATTTGGCTTATACCTTCCATTTCAATGTTCATCACTGGAGGAAGTCAGGACGGGAACTCAAGCAAGGCGGGGACCTGGAGGCAGGAGCTGATGCACTGGCCGCAGAGGGATGCTGCCTGCTGTTTTGCTTCCCATGGCTGTCTCAGCTTGCTTTCTTGTAGAACCCAGGGGATGGCACCACCCACCCTGTGCTGGGCCCTCCCCATCAGTCAGTAATTAGGAAAATGCCCTACAGCTGGATCTTATGGAAGCGTTTTCTCAATAGAGGGTTCCTCCTCTCAGATGACTCTTACTGCTTCTGGGGGGCCATCCTCCAGTAGCGCAGGGCAGGGTGTAGACAGGAATCCGCTGAGTCGGTGAGGCTAAAATTTCTATCTGAGGGGGCCAAGGGAGAAAGGCACTCTCTTGATGATCTCCTCTCTCTCTCTCTCTCTCTCTCTCTCTCTCTCTCTCTCTCTCTCTCTCTCTCTCTCAGTCTCTCTCTCTCTGTCTCTGTCTCTGTCTCTCTCTCTGTCTCTGTCTCTGTCTCTCTCTGTCTCTGTCTCTGTCTCTCTCTGTCTGTCTCTGTCTCTGTCTCTCTCTGTCTCTCTCTCTCTCTCTCTCTCTCTCTCTCTCTCTCTCTCTCTCTCCTCCCACGTTATTTCTAACCCAACAGAATCTTCTGGGCAGTACAAGAGTCAAAACACTTGAATTCCATTTCTCAAGTGAATGATTATAGGTAAAAATGTGGTTTTCATCTCCTCACATGACTGAACATTTTATGTGTTACTGGTGAAAACCAAATTATCCCGAGAACCCACATACATTCATACCCAAACAACTTGTTATAGATTAACCATGTGGGCAAGCAAAGTGTTCCTGTCAGGTCTTTTACTGGCAGGCTGCATCTTACAGTTACAGACAAAGGGTCAATTACTTTATTACTTGTCTTGAAAGGTAATCTTATAAGGAATCTTAAAGGAATCACAAACCTAAATTTTCATATATAAAAATTAATCAGTTCTACTTTAGATTTTTTGGGTACATATCCTTTTTTTTTTTAACATATCAGGAGATTGAGGGCAGAAATGGGTATAAGGAATTTATTATCACCGTTGCTCATCAGCTAAACCTAGCAAGCAGAGTATGTCAGCCAGTAATAGTTGACTGTCTTTGTTCTTGTTCCCAGACCTTAAAGAGTTCACATTTAACCATGTGTCTTTCTAAAACATTAGATTGTCTTCTTGGGGTTTTTCACCTCAAAATTATTTAACAAAAACACCTTAGTGTAAATTCGTTGTTTTGAAAGCTTTGTTTCAGCTGTTATGCACTCTCAGACCTGTGAACACATCTCCCAACATTAAGGTTAAAAGAATTTAACCTTAGTTGGGCTACTGGGACTCGATTGTTAATCCTTAACTTGAGCTACAATCCATGTAGCTCCTTTTGTGAAACTCACAAGCCCTGGCTGTGAAACATCACGTATTTATTTTTATTCATCAAAACTCTATATAAGCTATCATTATTATTATCAAATCAGACAGTACAGCTTAGGGAGGGGTCATCTTCTTGATGATGCACAGGTTAAAATGCCCAGTAGAACAGGATGTTTCCAAGAGATAAACACACTATATTAAAGGCAGTGGAGATCTCCTCACATCCACCCACACCATACTGTACACCAGAGAGAGAGAGAGAGAGAGAGAGAGAGAGAGAGAGAGAGAGAGAGAGAGAGAGAGAGAGAGAGAGTCAGCAAACATGGAAAGGCACAGCAGCAAAAGGCATCCCAGGGCCTGCAGTCCCGTGGCATTGCTGAAATGAGATTGGTCCATCAGAAGATTCCCTTCTGCTGGGCTGACACCTGGAACTTGTGGCTTGGCCAACAGCAGACTTTAGCTTGTGTCGAGTTGACATAGAACTATCCAGCACAGTGGTTATATTTTACTGAGTCAGGGGATCATCACAACTCCCAGGCCACCCTGGACTGTACAAAAAGGTAATAACAATAATAAATAAATAATAATATTTAATAATAAATAATAACAATAATAAAAATAATGAGGAGACTAGCACGCTATTTCAGTTGACAATGTGCTTAGCCTGCAAGCATGAGGAAGGACCTGAGTTCGATGCCTAGAATCCATGCACGGGGTCCTTTCTAATCCCAGTGTTGGGGAGGCAGACAGGCAGACCCCTGGGGCTCTCTGACCAGCCAGCCTAGTCTAGTCATCAAGCCAATGAGAGACCATTTTCCCAAGGTGAACAGTGCCTGAGGAATAACACCCATGGTAGACACATGCACGCACGCACGCACGCACACATACACACACATACACACACACACACACACACACACACACACACACGCATGCATGCGCACGCACGCACACACACACAAATATGACTTTATTTTATAAGTACCGACTTTGTATAAACTCAGAAAGTATATGGAAGAAAACCATGAATGTCCCTGAGCTATAGCTCTATGATATATGATTTGGCTTTTAGTATTTTAAAATAAAGACCTTTCCTCAGCTGCCCACAGGGTGCTTGGTCAGTCCTGGTGAGGAAGCTAAGGCCGCGTTGGGTGAGGCCCTCGCTTCATCCGGGGGACTAGCACTGTGTGGACAGTGGGCCACAGGCCTCCATCGCCGGCATCTACTGCACCATGTCCTGAATTACCACGAGGATGAGAGGACAGTCACGGAGGACAAGGTGAATGGGCTCATCAGCACAGCTGTTGTCAGTGCTGAGCCTTTTCTGCCATTGTCAACACCGGAAGCCTCACCTTCCATGTAGGGGCTGGCGGGCCCATGCCGCCAGGCAGTCCTGCTCTCCACCGCAGCTGCCCCAGCCGGGAGAAGAAAGTGGAAGCAAAGAAGGCAGAGTCTGAGGAGTCTGGCGATGTCACAGGCTTTGTTCTTTTTGACTAAACCTCTTATCCGGTCCAGAAACAAGATAAACTTGTTGATGGCTCGCTGGTCTTAGCTGTGTGCACAGCTTCTTGAGGTTTCAAAAACAAACAAAAACAAACACAGGCAGACTATGTATCAGGCCTGAAAGATGCTCCAGTGTTTAAGCAAGCTTGCTGCCAAGCCTGAGGGTCCCAGCTCAGTTGCCTGAACTCACACAACGGAAGGAGAGAACTAACTTCTCCAAGTCCCCTCTGACCGCCCCACCCCACAAAATAAATAAATACATTCAAAAGACTTTTTAAAAGAAACTGTGTCTGTTCTATGAAGAGGAAAGGAAGGCGGCAGGAACTGAGCAAACTGGAAGATTTATGGCCAGAATCTATTTTCCTTACGAAGATAAGGTCAACCATTGAGAAGGATGGAAATGGGGTAACAAAGACGTCAACAAAGGCGAGGGAGGTTTAAATTTCAGGTCCTGTGAACTTTAAATTGTGAATATACTTTCTTTTTCCTATAGATGTGTTCAGTTCTCAAAGGATTCTGTGACCTGTTTTTCCTCAGAAACTGGGAATGTGGCCTCTAAAATGAGCTGCCTCTTAGCTCTGACCTGTGTGGCAAGATGCCTCGCTCAACGTTGCCAGGCGCTCGCGATGTGTATTTTGTTCTTTTGGCGACATCTTGTGGTCAAATCAATGAATTACTGGGAAAGTTAGGAATTGTGGATTTGATTGGTAGATCTGGAAAAAAGAATTGAGTGTCTCAGAACTCATGAAGATCAATAATTATTACATTTCCCATATGATACTGAGACATTGCTCATCTATAGCTGATAAGCCATGGTCAGTCTTGGATAATTGTATTCTGGGAATTGGGTTTTCGGGAAGGAAAGATTCCCTGCTCCTCAGATGACTCCAAGGTGCAATCAAGCCCCAGTACCTCCAGCTGAGGCCCGTATTCTTCACTGTGTGATTTGTGGACCAGCAGCATTGGCGTCATCTGGAACTTGTTAGATACACAGACTCTAACGTCCTGCCCCCAACTTCCTGAGTCAGCCAGCATCACATTTCGCAAGCAGGTCAGTGAAGGTTGAATTTTAAGAATGGCTGTCATGGAAAACAGAAAGGGAATCCAGCACACACGAGGTGGGAATGGTAGGCTGCAGTGTTCTCACGACCTCTTTTAAAGCATCCAAGGACAATATTATTCTTTCCTTCATCATTCTTCTTTGAGACCCCCCCCCCCACACACACCATTTCTTAAGTCTATATACAACACTTTTTGCAGGACCTTTTCTGGCAATTCCACAATAAAAATAGCTGTCACAACTGAGTGAGACCTGGGAAGCCCTGGCAAGCTAGACTTGACCATCCATCCTCCATAGTTCAATTACAAGTATTAGTAAAAGGTAGAAAGGTGAGATTTATTCAACGTGGCTGCATGGGAAGAAGATAGAAAGAAGTCCAGGACTCAAGGCCATATTCAGGGTCCCGACAGAAGGCTTGGCTTTCCATAGGAAGCAACTGAGATAACTCAGGAGTCCTGGTCAAGCCATCCCCACCGTCTTTCCAGAATGGCACTCTGACAAGTCAGAACCCAACAAACTGTCTTTCTGGGAGACAGCCTCCCTCTGTGGATGGCATGGGGCTCCAGCATTAGATTCCGGGGGACATCCCAGTTTCCTGGGGTCCTGGGGTCTCCGTTCTCTGGCAGACAAAGACAGTTAAAAACAAGCGTCCGTTCGGAATATTGCTACCCTGCTGGCGCGGTCTCATGCACAACAGCTTTCTTCTGGTACTCTCCTCTCGTGTTCTGCCCTGGGTTTCATTTGTCAACTGTGTTGACAGTGAAAGAAAACCTCTCCTTCCTCACCATGGGAAAAGTAAACAGCCACGTAGACCTAGGGGGTTGCCAGGTTTGTAGGCAATAAAGGGGCAATCTAGTTAGCTATTAACCAGCAGACAGGGTCATTGCCCTCAATACCTTGACCTTGGCACCTCTCTTCTCTGGAGGCGCTTATCCTGACTTTTCTGCCCAGGGCGGTAAGGCAGTGAAGGCGGGAAGCCATTCTCCATCCTCCCTAACCTGATCCAGGCAGCAGCAGTTAGAATAAGCACCAGGCAGCTTGAGGTGGAAGCCACAGGCAGTGTGGGTCTGGGCTGGGTAAAGCTGGAGGGGGTGGGATATTCAGGGAACTGATTATTTAAACGCATTTTGGCACTTTGCTGTTTACTAGTGGCCTCTCAAGGCATGGGCATCCTCATTATATTTAAAGGTACAGAACTGTGACACTATTAAGATATGTTTGGGAGCTTGGGGATTATCGGAGTTGTAAGAGGGCTGATGGGAGAGAAAAGAGGATTTGAAGTAAGGGAAGGGATAATGGCCGGCCGTTCAGGTGAAGAATTTCCCATGTTCTCACCCAAAGCTGATACGGTTATGTAAAAATCACAGATTTAACGTAAAACAAACAAAATACAAAACAAAAGCTAGTTTTGAAACAAGGTGTCATTATGTATCCCCAGGTGGCTCAGGATTTACTATATATCCCAGACTGGTCTGAATCTGTGACCCTCCTCATTGCCTCAGCCTTCCAAGGACTGATTGTCACATCCCGGAGAAACCGGACAAGTGGCTAACTGTGGGGTCTACTAGCATATGAAACCCAGGCTGACCGGGTTCACAACCTCCCCCTACCCTAACCCTCTCCAGCCAGGCCCCCCTCTTTCCTATGTAACCCTGACATTTCAACCACAGGTCTTGTTGGTCCCCTGCTCTTGGCTCCTTCCTCTATTGATTCCCCCCTCTCTCTGTCATCTCCTTCGTCCTCTCTCGCTCTCCTGCTCTCTCCTCTCATGGCAGGTGCTGGCTCTGTTCGGTCTGCTATTTTCTCTCCCTGCTCTGGACTATTCTGGATGGATGACACTGGTGGTACTCTCCCTAATATCCACAATAAAAACCCTCCTCAACTATACATTAAAGTGGTCACATCCTCATTTTCATCCAGTGGTGATCTCCACTGACAGTCAGGATTCAGAATGCTCGTCTGAAAATTCCAGGTTCTTGTGCCCCAGAATAAAGAATTGGACAGAGACACTCAAATAGATGGATAGTAGCTAACAAAGTAAGAAAAGCCGTTGAGCAAAGATATACTGGGTCTGTGTGCACTCATGTGCACAGCCCCCCCAATTAAAAATTAAATCTTTCTTTAAAAATTAGAAAAAGAAGCCTGGCAGTGGTGGTGCATGCCTTTAATCCCAGCCCTCGGGAGACAGAGGCTGCAGGATCTCTGAATTTGAGGCCAGCCTGGTTTACAGAGAGAGTTCCAGGACACCCAGGGCTACACAGAGAAACTGTCTTGGAAACAAAGAAACGACAGAAAAAAACAAAAAAACAAAAAAAACAAAAAAGAAAGGTTCCAAGAGGAGAAATGGGCAAAGAGAGTGAGTTCACTAGCTCATATAGCCCCACCGCACAAAGGATTGGGTTTTTATGTAACTTATCTTGAGTTTTGGCACTCATTTGCATAGTGTGGGCTTTCCTGAGCATGCCTTGTCTGTTACATGCAGTTCCACATATAATTTCATCCATCACATGTCTCATTAGCTGTTTAAATTTCCACCAGGTTTGTGAGCTTCGGTATCTATCACAGTGAGCCACGGGTCACCTTCAGCCTCTCTGCAGTGGCTGTGCCGGTGGTTTCAGCCAGTTTTAGTTGGTCTTGGGAAGTGTGTTCCAGCTTTTCTCTTTGCCGACTTTTCTCTCCCAAGGAGATGGATGTATTCCCCCCAACCCCTTCCTCTTGCCTAACCTCTCTGAGACTAAGGACTGTAGCTTGTTTATCATTTATTTAATGGCTAATATGTACAAAGAAGTGAATACATACCATATTTATCTTTCTGGGTCTGGCTTACCTCATTCACGATGATTTTTTTTTCTAGTTCTATCCATTTGCCTACAAATTTCATGATGTCATTTTTCTTTTTTTTAAAGAGTTCAGAACACTCCATTGTGTAAACTATCACCTTTTCTTTGCTCGTTCTTCTGTTGAGAGACATCTAGGTTGTTTCCACTTTCTGGCTATTATGAATAGCACTGCAATGAACATGGTTGAACAAGTGTCCCTGTGATGGGAGATGTGATTCTGTATATATGTTTCTCATACTGTTAATAAAGCCCTGTGGCCAATAGAAAACTAGATAGGTGGGGCTAGGAGACTAGGAGGAGGAAGAGGAAGTAGTAGGTGGAGTCAAGATGTAGCCCGGGGAAGGAGCAGGACGCCTGCCGCACGGCTCCCGATAAGACGACCACGTGGAAATACTTAGATAAGTAGAAATGGGTTAATAATTAAGACAGAGCTAGCCCATAAACAGTAATGGTAACTGGCCGACGGGATTGTATCAAATACAGAGTCTCCGAGTGTTATTTGGGGCTGGCGCGGCTGTGGGCCCAGACTGGCGGGCTGGCGGAAACTTACATGCTACATCCCTGTGTAGAGTGAAACTTCTGTTGGGTATTTGCCCAACAGTAGTACAGCTGGAGAGCTGGAGCTTGAAGCACATTGATTCCCATCTTTCTGAGGAACTACCACACTGGTTTTCATAATGGCTGTACAAGTTTGCTCTCCCGCCAGCAATGGAAGAGTGTCCCCATTGCTCTATACCCCCCACCCCAGCATTAGCTGTCACTTGTACTATTGACTTTAGTCATTTTGACAGTTGATAGAATCTTAAAGTAGTTTTGATTTGCATTTTCTTGATGACTAAAAGTGTTGAATATTTCTTTAAGTGTTTCTTAATTTGAGTTTCCTCTGTAGAGAATTCTCTGTTTATATCAAGTTTCTTGAGTTCTTTATATACTTTGGATATTAACCCTTTACCAGATGTGGAGTTGGTAAAAATATTTTCCCATTCTTTAGGCTGCTGCTTTGTCCAAATGACTGTGTCTTTTGCCTTACAGAAGCTTTTCAGTTTCACGAGGTCACGTTTATCCATTGTTGATCTTACTGTCTGCATTAACAGTGTTCTGTTTAGAAAGTCATCTCCTGTGCCAGTGCACTCAAGGCTATTCCCCACTGTCTTTTCTATCAGGTTCAGTGTATCTATTTTTATGTTGCGGACTTTGATCCATTTGGAGTTGAGTTTTGTGCAGAGTGATAGATATGTATCTATTTGCATTCTTCTACATGATGACATCCAGTTTCATCGGAACCATTGTTCCAAAGGTCCATACAAGTGACACCATGGTAAAAACCGCTTTGCCTATACTGTCCCTTATGTGTCAGGCCATTATGGACATTGCCTTGTCTATGTTGCCCATTACAACCACCACAATTGTCTTGTCTTCGGCAACTCGGTTCCACCGCCTGGTCCCTGCCACTCTGGGCCCCAACTAAACCCATTCTTATGAGATGGGAATTTTATCCTGGTCTCATTGAGAAAACCTGAATCCCAGCGGCAGATCTGGACTATGAATCCACATAAGATTCCAATACTCGATCTGTGTATGAAGTGTACAGTTACTGTCTAGTGTAATGTGCCCCCTCCCAACTGTGAGAACTGAGGTGTGGCATAGTTCTTACAAGGGCCTGAGACAGGTTTAGGTCCATCACACATTGTGGGGTCAACAAACAATGTGTACACACTATTTTCCCTATATATCAGCACACAATGAGTTTAGTGTGGGCGTGTGAGGAATTGCTCTAGATGCTAGGGATACATCAAGTGCACAAAATAAACTAAAATCCCCGTATTCACGGAAATTCAAATTTATTAAAATTAAGGTCCCACCCCCAGATGAAGAGCCACAGTGGTTGGTCAATGGCTGCTGAGAAAGGGAAACTTTTGTTTTCTGCAGGGATAAAACTCCTGCTTGGTTGTCCAATCCCACGTGTGCAGCCCTGGACACATATGCATACCAGCGGTGCTAAATGGCCTCAGTAGATCCACGTAGGTACGCACACATACAGGTGTATGTAGCGATAATAATTAATGAGGTCATGAATTTGGGATGGGCGATACTGCGGAAATTAAAGGTTGGAGGTAGGATCAGAGTGATGCAGATGCAGTTCTCATACATGATGTTCTCAAATCATAAAAGTCAGTGATTTTACATAATACATATTATGTATATATGTGTATACATACACACACACATATATAGAATGTTTATTTTGGAATATACATTGTTAACAATATATTGTCAAAAAACTAAATTTTTAATTATTAAGTAAAGGCTCAGTGAAAATTTTGCTGTTTAAAACTCGTCTTCATGTTGGACTTATTTATTTGGAAAGCACTGATAATATTTAACTTTATCACAAGGGCAGTATCTACAAGACAAGGAAGGAGCTTGTAGACAGTAGACACTGGTGCGAATTACGACATCCTAAGTGAACTAGAATACCTTTATTGGTGATAAGGAATCTTAGGAACCTGGTTTCAGACAAGAAAACAGGCTAACCCTGTGTTTTGGCTCCAGGACTCATAGCGGTATCTCAAAAGGGGAGGGAATTCGGTCCCTACTGCCAGGGGTAATTTTTCGGATCCTTACAAGAAAGGCATGCGAGGTACTTCCTTCTCTGTCGCAGCCGAGGAAAACCAAGCTGTAGGACCACATGGCTTTGAGGCTGGCGCCTCCCCTCGCCGCTTTCGCTCGCTGTGCCCACGCCAGAGTTTAAGTCTCGCTCTACCGCTTCCCTTTCCGCCTGCTCGAAGAAAAAAAAAATACATTTCCCACAACACCGCGCGCCGACCGGGCCTCGCATGGGGTGGCTGCTACGTTGCCGGTAGGCTTTTGGTTACTCAAACCCACATTTCGAGAAGACCTGAGCTCTTCTTCATCTGCTTTTCAAACAGTGCTCTTCTTTCTTCTCTTTCTCACCCGTGACTATCACTGGCTGACAACAGACTCTGAGGAGAGCAATCCATCCATTCAGGCTACTGTGCTGGACGCCCTTCTCCGCGAGCGTGGAGCCACGCTAGGCCCCGGGGGCCTGGGAGTGTCATTGGCGGATGACCGCAGCGCTTGCTGCTGCAGCTGCCCCTGCGACCATGGTCTCCGGCAGCAGCGGCCTCGTAGCCGCCCGCCTGCTGTCGCGCACCTTCCTCCGTGAGTCGTGCCGGGGCTCCCTCCTGCAGGCTTGCGCGGGCCCGGGGCTCCACGCCCTGGCTCAGGCTGCGACCCGGCTCTTCCAGGCGGGCCCTCGGGAGGGCGAGGGAGCCACCGGTCCAGACCCCAGGGTCAGCTCTAGGGGGCTGTGTCCGATGTGGAGGCGGATGGTCGAGGCCAGGGTCGGGGGCCAGGGCGCCCTGCAGTCCCGGGGACGTGTCCGAGCCCCACGGTGACGAGTGGCGGGGTGGAGGTGGCGTCTGGGCTGGCCCTTGCTTGGAGCCAAGGGTGAGAGAGTGAGTGCCAGGGCGAACAGGCTAGACCTGTACCGAAGGGTCCTGCACTTAGAGTTAACCGTTCCATGGTGTGGCAGGGCCAACGGATAGGCGGTTCCATCGGCCAGAGCCTGCATGACCCCGTGGGCGCGTAGAAGCTGAGGGTTGGCAGGCGCTTTCACCGATAATGTGTTTTTTTTTTTTTTTAAATTTTATTTATTTACTTATTTACTAATAATGGCTAGGAGCTACGAACACTCCAGTTTCTGAGAACTAGTCTCCCAGGGTTACTACTCTTTCAGTAATGCTGACTCTTGAAAATTGTTGCTGCGTCCAAAGTCTCTGTGTTAGATACGCTGGGACAACCTTGGAGTCAGCCGTTCACATCGTGTTTGTAGTTTCGCTGATCCATTCACGCTTGCATATTAGTCCTTCTTCTCACTGGGGGTGGTGGCCCGCACCTGTAACCCCACTCCGGAGTCAGAGGCAGGTGGATCTTTGTGAGTTTGAGAATGAGTTCCAAGACAGTAAAAGCTGTTACACAGGGAAACCCTGTCTAGAAATCAAAACAAAAACAAACACACCAAAAAAAAAAAAAAAAAAAAAAAGATTTCTCAAGTAATGTTTCCATTCGCATGAAAATAGAACCATATGGCAATGAATGTGAGACAGTGTGGTTAGTGAAATGCAGCACTGGCCTGCCTGTTACCAACAGGAGGGATGGTTGCTAATTAAACTTGTGGTGAACGATTGGTTGTCAGATACATCCACATTCAAGAGATGTTACAAGGTGACCAGTGATCTCGTTACATTGTGCACAGTAAGTGAGTAGACATCCAAGTGACAGTCTTTCCCCCATGTCTGGTTACACATGTTTCTGTTTCTTGCATCAAATAGTGAGTGAGTCTGTGTTCAAGGATAAGGGTGTGCTCAGTAGCTGTACACAGTAAGTGAGTAGACATCCAAGTGACAGTCTTTCCCCCATGTCTCGTTACACATGTTTCTGTTTCTTGCATCAAATAGTGAGTGAGTCTGTGTTCAAGGATAAGGGTGTGCTCAGTAGCTGTACACAGTAAGTGAGTAGACATCCAAGTGACAGTCTTTCCCCCATGTCTCCTTACACATGTTTCTGTTTCTTGCATCAAATAGTGAGTGAGTCTGTGTTCAAGGATAAGGGTGTGCGCAGTAGCTGTGCTTTATTGCCACATCCTTAGAGGACAAAGGCTCTGCCAAATAGGAAAGAGTTGAGTTTATTTGGGGGAAAGTTTTCTGGAACTCCTTCTTGAACTATTAAAAGGAGACTGGAATGTTTTGTCTATAGAGGGAAGAAAGGGATTAGTTCAGTAATTGCTGTGGTCGGGAGAGTTCAGACACTAGTGTGTTGGGTATGGGCTTAATCCAGCTCAATTGGAATCCTTTGTGGGTTAAGATGTGGGAAGAGCAGATGTACCCTTTAGTTGGTTTGATGGCAATGAGGGACTTGCCAACACAGCGGTGTCTTACCTCCATCCAGAGGTGTCTTACCTCCATCCAGAAGGTCTGCAGTCTTAGTAGAAGCATCTATAGAAGGACAATGTCTAGGTGACCTGGCTCCTTAAATTTATTTCTTAATAAACTTAAGCTCCTCATCCCATAGGTATGCACTAAAGGGCTTTCTTCTGGACTCCTAAGCTGGAAACCCTAAAATCTACTTAGCTTTCCGTTGCTAGAGTCATCTTGGATCTGAGTCATGTTATTAAAGCTCTGAGGGGTCTATGATCTAAACTAAGGTGTTTTTGTATTAGCACTAAGGTTATGAATGACTATGTTTAGTGGTTAAAAACCTCTAAGTTGGCAGACCTCAGAATCCTTTCACACCAACCATGTTTATTTCTAAGCCACGTAGTGGTTACACTGCCAGCTGCTGCTGCCCCTCCTTCCTCCCCTCCTTCCTCTCCTTCCTCCTCCTCTCCTTCCTTCTCCTCTCCTTCTTCCTTCTCCTCTGTCTCCCTCCCCCCCCCCTTTTCTTCTCCTTCTTCCAGAAAGTCACAAGTTACTTGTGCTCTTAGGTTAAAATAACTAGAGATGATAAGGAATCTCCCTCCTATCCTTAAATTTTAGCCAATGGCACATTATGTGTTGAAGTCCCAGGTGTTGCTGTGCTGACTTAAGGGGAAAAAAAGGCAAACAGTCCTTGGTTCCACAGGGCCCTGGTGAAGGACAATTTAGAACTTACTAAGCTACCCTCTCTCCCCCACTTCTATTGCCTGTGAAAGAAGGGGAAGACCCCTGTTGATGCAGGGAGGGTGGATACATGGGAACAATAATTTCTGATGAGACTGTGTAGGGATTTTATAAGCATCACTAAGGTTGAGATAAAGTCTTAAAAGAAACTTCATGTGTGGTAGGGTCTTTTAAAGCATCAATCAGTGGTTTCTGGAAATTACATTTTTTTTTTTTTCAGAATAGTTAATAAGAGCATCCTTACAATTAAGGTATTTTGATGGCAGAAAGTAAATCTCACAGTCCAGTTAGTTCTACTGTTTTATTTGGAAAAAGAAGAAACAGACCCAGAAAATTTCCCAGGTAGTCTCTGAGGAATCCTGAAACCCAGGTCTCGTGCTGTGGGTGTCTTTTCACTAACATGTGCCTTGGGAAGCTTGAATCTCTTTGTTGGAAGCAGGGTTTTTGGCACGCCAGTCATTTGCTCACAGGTGCTACTTGCCTTCCTCATCCTCATGCCTGCCAAGTTACACAGGCTTGTTTGCAGACTCAGACAAGTATCTGCCAGTGTGTGGGACAGGAGACACTTGACAGCAGTCTCTCTGTTTCTAGTCTCCCTTACCACTAGTATCTTGATTTCACCAAACCTTTATTTCAGAAATAGACGCTTGTATCCAAATGCCTTGGTGTAGCCCTGAGAAAAGTAACTTGATTTTTTTTTTTTTTCTTTTTTCTTTATTGGCTTCAAAGTTGCATCATGGCAACACTGAAGTTTAAAATGAGTTCTCCTAGGTATAGGAGAATAATTTGAGTTTGCTGCAGGGCAGATATTTAGTTGTTAGACACATTTGTTGCTTTTTAATTTAGAACATTTCCAAAATTGGAATGTCTTCTCTTTGGAGATACATTATAAAATATTGAACACATTATTTTTCTCCTGTTTATACTTAGTGTTTAAAAATGTGCTTTAACTTTTTTGAAACACTGTACTTATGATCAAGCAAGCCAATAGCATTGAATGCATCATCAATATAAGTGAAGATACTGCTTTGTACTTGGGACTTAGATAAGTAGCTGCTAAGGTACATCCATGCATTGTATGTCTGTTGTGTATTAAAACACCATCCTGCAGGAAAGTTCCTTAAGCAGGAAGTAACCAACTCAGAATAGCTTCAGGAAGATCCTGAAACTGACCAGATTTCCTAGGCCCCTCCCTGTCAGTAAGCAATAAAAGCTGAGCCTTCTACCCATCAGAAAGAAGCTGAGCTCTAAAGAAGATTGTCACACAAACAAAGTGGCAAAGGCTCCTGGACCCAGAGCAGCTTCATGGGAGGAACAGAAGCCAGCCAAGTTTCTTGGAAGAGGTTTAGACCAACTGAGGCACCAGGAAAGGACAGCCTCCAGCCTGTTGCGGCCTGCGGCTGTGGTGTGTGCTCCAGCTTTGTGAGCTGTCACCCATGCTGGTGGCTTTGGTGGTGCGGCTGTCTTTGGGTCATTTCCACTCCTGTCAGTAACCCCTCATCCATATTCCTGTAAGTAAGCCCTATAAAACCCAGTGGTTCACTAAGTTGCATCTTTGTAATTAGTATCTGTACTTTAGTTTGTCCTGGGCTCCCTATCTGGGGTAAGTAGACATGTGATTTGTGTCTCCCCAGGAAAAGTGTTGTCACACAGTAAGGTCTCCTCATGCGGGGACCACTGTACTTGTATTTTGCATGTATAATCAGGGTTAATGCTTTGACTAGGGCAAGTTTGAGTGTCCCCCGAGAGTTCTCATGCCAGGAGTCTCCGGTGTGGTAAAATGAGTACTCGAGGTCACTGAATTTACCATGCCTAGAAGAGAGTTCTGTTAGTTTGTCGGGTTCCTCTGAGAATGAGTTGCCAAGTATGGCTGTCCTGTGTGCTTGGCGGGCACCTTGGCATCACGGTATTCCCCTTGCTGCTCAGAATTCTGCCATGTTCTAGTACAGTCAAGGGATCCATCCCATCAGAGGCTTAACAGGTAAGGCTACCCTGAAGGGGTGGTTTCCAGCTCCCAACCGTAAAATCATTTTCCTGTGACTTCATAGCTGTAATTTTGCTACTGTTATGAATGATAAATATTTGATACGTAGGATATCTGATATGTGACCCTCGTTAGAGGATGGTTTGACCTCCAAAAGGGGTTGCGATCAGAACCACTGCTTAAAGTGTGAGCTGAATAAACTGGCTTTCTTTGTAATTAGTTACTTTGTTAAAAGTCAGTTTGTTAAGTCAGCTGCAGGTGGGCCAGGACAGTGAAAGTTTACATTTGTTGAGTTCATGAATACAGACACATCAGTAGAGGAACAGGGACATCGTTTTCAGGCTTGTGTTGAGTCAGGTTATTGGTTAGGGGTGTACTGATCATAAAAGGCCATGGTTTAGTCCCGCCTGGCCTGTGACCTTTGCTACATACTGCAGCATTAGCAGTACTGGGCATCTTAGAATACAGCGCTACCTGTAGGAGATAGGACTGAGTCTGGACCGACTGACTCGCCATCTCTCTGGAAAGCATCCTTCTCAGTACCCAGTCCCTTTCCTTTAGCGTCTTCCTTATTTCTGTTTGTCCGTTTCTAGTTTCATGCATTCTCTAGGGCAGTGGTTCCCAACCTTCCTAATGCTACCACCCTTTAGTACAGTTCCTCATGTTGTGGTGACCCTCAACCGTAAAATTATTTTTGCTGCTACTTCATAACTGTAGTTTTGCTACTGTTATGAATTGTAATATAGATGTCTGTGTTTTCCAGTGGTCTTTGCCAACTCCTGTGGAAGGGTCATTTGACTCTCCCAAAAGGGTCACGACCCACAGGTTGGAATCACTATTTTAGGGGAAGATTTACATATGTGTCCTACTTGTAGGGTTTCAGGAATGTTCCAGGCACTTCAGTGCCTAGTCTACGGGCGTCGTTTTATGGAACCCCACACCTTTCCTGTCACAGCTGTTAGTCCATTTACAGATGGGAACATCAAGGTTAAGGAGAGTGACAGTGAGGCCCAGGCTTCACAGCTGGAGACCAGCAGAGCATGGGCACTAGTCCAGGCCTGTTTGGTATCTGTGAGTGATGTCAGCTGCTCCTGGGGACAGCAGCAGGGCTACGCTGGCCAGTGCTAGAGCCTCTGGAATGGCCAGGATGTGCCCCGGACGCTCTCACCGTCGTTATGATGGTGGCCCCTTCAGGCCTGCCTGCTGGCCTGCTGTATAATTCAGTCTGCTCGTATTCTCTGCCAGTGGGTTCACTATCGTCGTTGCTCTGCCACTGTCGCCAGTTGTGTTCCTGGTTTCTGGCTTTTATCAGTAACTCTGTGAACGGAGGGCAAAGATGATCTGAGTCCCATCCCTGGCTCCTGCACAGCGCAGTAGGGTCAGCCTCTCGTCTTGGCCCTGGGGTGGGATCTCTCGCTTACTAAGGTGCTTGGCTGTTCCCTGGGCCAGCACTTGACGGCATCATGCCCTCACTGCCGCTTGTTCAGCATAGGCTGGTCCAGGGGTGCAGCAGTAGCTATCTGTACATCAGAGTCTGTGTGCCTGTTGTGTACGTGTGGTGTAGCTGTCTGTGTACAAGAGGTGCAGCTGTCTGTGCATCAGTGCAGCTATTGCGTACACGCGGTGCAGCTGTTTTTTGCATGCGATGTGGCTGTCTGTGTACATGCAGAGCTCTTCTTCCCCAGAGGGCTGGGCTGACATCTGGGCCTTCCTCTCCCCTAGAGGATTGGTTCCCCAGACACACCTTCTAATGGGCGCTTCTGCAGTTTTGCCCCTGAGGTCTGAAGATTACGAAGCATGAAAGTGTGTGGGGTAGGCTTTGAGAAGTAGCTGAGGAGATAGATTTGCTGTGGAGCCGCCTTTCATGGGCTACTCTGAGTTAGAAGGCCTGCTGCTTTGCAGAGGTAGGGGTGAGCTGTGGAGAAGATAGGCTAAGAGGCTCTGTGAAGGTTTAGAAGGCGACTCATACTTGTGAGTCACGTGCTTTTCTTTGCACTGAATTTTGAAATAGGAGTGAGTTAAGTAACTACTTTAATGTCTCAGTCTCCCTTGAGGTGGGTTGCCAAAATTAACGTAGGCATGTGGCTTTTTGTGGGTTTGTGTTCATATTTCTCTTTTCATCTACTTGAGAACTCACTTTATTTTCTGTGTTTAATATGTGAGCTTTTGAATCCTGCATCAGAAGGGATCAAACTAAGTGACCTTGGGTTGTATTTTGGGCAGATTTGTCCCACGACTTAGCATTTCCTGCATGGCCCTTACCAAGGAGCAGGAAGCTCTTACAGTCCTAAAGTACGCCGCCTCCCTCACTGGCGTTCACAGGCGCCGTGGCTCCCACCGGTGTGGGGCGCTGCACGGAGTAAACATTAGAAGGAATGATTTCAGGGTATAATTCAGGCCTTACCTTTGAATCTCAGGTCCCTTAGGGGACGGGAATTTCACATTTCAGCTTTTCTTTCTCAGCTCAGAAAGTGCTGGACAGTTGTACGTCTTGCTCACAAGGAATTGTCTCCTGTGTTTGCTTTCCCAGTGTGTGTCTGGGATGCACCTGTCTCAGTTAAGAATGGTCACAGCATTGCTCTTACGTTAGACTTCTCTTTTTAAAGATTGGGGCCTGGAATTAATTCATGGTTCGGAACCGTGGAAAAGTTGTAATGTGTCATACTCTCTTTACTCCTCAGTGCAGCAGAACGGGATACGGCATGGGTCTTACGCAGCTTCCCGGAAACATCTCTACATTGATAAAAACACCAAGGTTATTTGCCAGGGTTTCACTGGCAAGCAGGTATGTGCATCCACGTTTTAATGTATTAAGTGCAGACTAAAGATGGAAAACATTATTTTCGACTCTTAATAACGCAGAAATGATACTATATGATTGGCTCAGGGCTGTACCACCCAGAAAGGGCTGTGTGCTATCAGGAAGGCAGGTGGTGTCATAACCCTGTAAGACGGCGATTGTGTTTAAACTTAGCTGAGCGTGCACAGAAAGGACAGTGTCGGAGACTTCCTGTCTTTGAGCGAGTGCAGGGCTCCTAGTTTTCCTGCGACCCTGCGAGAGACGACTGTTCCTTGAGTACTAGGTGACCACGTCATAAAGGAAAGCGTGTGTCAAACATGGGCCCCACGCCTCGGTATGGAGACATGCACAAATGCAGAGGCTCCGCACGGTGTGGGCAGATGAACCAGCGGTGGCTTTCCCTTCTCTCGGGCAAACTTGCTTGAATCGGTTTTCATTCACACACTCTCCCTCCCCCACTTTTGTCACAGAGTTTGCGGAAGCTGAAATGCACCTACGATTTGAGTCTGCAATAAAACCATCCTAAGCGTCTCCTTTCCCTCTTTCCAACCGTTCTGCTCACCAGGGATCCTCTGTTAAGTTGGCCTATGTCCTTCCAGAGGAAAAATAGAGGTACCCCAGTTTTCTTTCTGAGGAGTGAGATGTAAACTTCAGTACTTCCCTCTCAGTTTAGAAACAGCTACGGAGTTGTCAGTGAAGAGATGACCCTGGAGAGGTCAGGGTTGCTCTTCTGATTTATTCCTGGTCTGTATCTCTCTTTTTAAATTTATTTTTCATTTTACATACCAATCCCCTCTCTCCCCTTCACCGCTCCCCTCTCCTGCCTTCCCCCGTCCAGTCCCTCATCCACTCCTCAGAGGGGGTAAGGCCTTCCTTAGGGAGTCGGCAAAGCCTGGCATACCAGTTTGAGGCAGGACCAAGCTTGATGTCTCATTTTAAAAACAAATGTACAAGTATTTTGTATTTATATAATGCATCTTTTGCAGCATTTGCACTGTAGAACTATTCTAACACAATGTAGTTTATAAAAGTAGATGCAGGCACAATCTCACAAGCTTTAATCTGGAGGGTGATAGCTGAAGGCTAGCCAGATGTTACAAATGTCATGTCTACATACAGATACCCTCAGAAGTAAGATCTACACATCCTGAGGGAAGGAGGTGTGATCTACCACCTTCTTTCCAAGTTCAGTCTAGTTTTGTATGTTATATTAGTATATAATCAAATTCTTGAGGAAGTTCATTATGATTGTTTATTTTTCTTGAATTTTACATGCTATTCTGTGACACTTCTGAATCTTCCTAAGAGCTGTGCTTCATATATAAGCCCTATTTGGGATTGACTCTATTTCCTAAATTAGGCAATGATTTGTTCATATCTTTGAATACAGGGTTGGCTGGCATTCCTCCCTCCCTCCCTTCCTCCCTTTTTTGAGACAGAGCCTCACTTTATAGTCCTGGCTGGCTTGGAACTCACTGTATATCGGCTGGCTTGGAACTCTGACTACCTGTGCCTCCTGAGTGTTGGTTTTGGGATCCTTTAACTTCCCTTGTGTTTGCGTCTGTAGTAATTGTGACTTGTAATGGTCTCAGGGTTTTTTTTTTTTTTTTTTTTGAGTGAATATTGAGCTAAGTGCCACAGAAGCTTGTAGTTTGTCATGTTAGTTCCTTCCTCAGTGCTTGCCTTGTCCATGTAAACAGGAATGTTTGTATGCTAGAATGGATTCTAGCCATGTGCGTTTCCAGTGGATGCTGTAGGATTCTTTGCTGGCTCTTAGGAGTTGCAGAAATTGTCCCTGTTGTGCACTGTGTACTGGCTGGTGACCACCTGAAAACTGACAAAGCTGATTTTGCATGGAGCGTTGCCTTTAGTTAGTAACAGTAGGACTAAAACGGTGGATTCGTGCTTACTTAACTGGAAGTATAGTCTATACCATTGTTTCACGGACTCAGGAGAAAAGGATCTGTGAGGGTGTTGGATTTGACTTTCTGTGTGAAAGTCAAATGTGACTATGTTTCTAATGTGAAACATAGTAAACTTACAGTAGTGCAACACTGTTGTGCTTGCAAACATTCCGTTTTTTAAGTTGGACTTTTGCTGTTCCTCTCGCCTTTGGGGTCTCCTGCTTTTGGGCCTGTCTTGCTCATTTTTCACTTCAGGTCATTGGTCTGCAGACCATACTGGAATAGCCCTGTTTAAAGAGAGTGCAGAGCACTGACGTGTGGCTCCTTCTAAAACTCCATCACTAGCTTCAGACTAGCTGCTTAATTTGCTTAGGGCTGAGTTTGCTAGTGGAAGGAGAAGTTTAATTGAAAAACTTTTAAAGACCTTAAAGCCACAATTTTTATGCATTAAATGGTTAAGAAGGTAAGTGGTTGACCCAGCACTTTAGGCCCCTGTCACATAGACCTTTCACTGTTGATTGGTCACTGTTGGGGGTCCTGCTGTCTTAATGAAATGTACCTCTCAGCTGAGACGAGGAAATACATCCAGACAATCCGTGACTGAATTTGTGCGGCACTGGACAGTATAGACACTATGGGGAACGAACCAGGGAACGGGGAAAGGGTGTGCCTGTTAGTGTGGAGTTGTGTGGCTATCGTGCGGGAGAAAAAATTCATATCAGGTGGTCGGGAAGGTTTGCTGTCCTGTCTGAGTCAGGATCCAAAGGAGATGTGTGAGCGAATCGTGGAGATACCAGGGGTGTGTTTTATTCGGGGGCACAGCAAGTCCTTCAGGCAGGCACGTGCCTGCCACGTGGTAGCTGTGGTCGGATACTCAGGGCGGTAAGTGAAGGCTGGCAGGTATGGGCTTTGCAGTGAGGACACATGTGTTGCTCTCCATGGTTAGTGACCCAGGAAGAGATGGAAGGATCTGTCAGGTTACAGGATAACTCTTGGTGCTATGGGGAGTAGATTCAAAGGGAGCAAGGAAAATGTTAGTAGGAGATGAGGTGACATCAGTCGGCACAGTTCCCAGGGAAAGGTAGGAGAGAGACTGGCTCTTTTGAGGATACAGTGGTGAGATTTGCTAATGGCTCTGAGTTCAGGGTTTAAGAGGGAGAAGGATCTAGTGTGACGCTTACGTTAGTCTGAATGTTTGTGGGAGTGGGGTCATCATTGACAGATGGAGCAGATGGAGAGGAGGGTAATCAGCTCTGTAGGTAGAGATGGCAGGCAGCAGATGAGTGTGACAGCAGGCAGAGGTCTTGCTAAGTGTGTGAGGGGTGTGTATGGCAGGGGCCCTCTGCTTGCTGCCTTGGTAAGGGTGGCATCACAGAAGGCATGGACTGAGACGGAGAAGAGAACAGGAGGCCACAGAGGCCTGAATGGTAGTGGGAAAGGCTCAGTTGTGTGTGTGTGTGTGTGTGTGTGTGTGTGTGTGTTGTGTCTGTGTGTGTGTGTGTCTGTGTGCGTGCGCGCGCGGTGGTGGGTGGTGGTGAGTTAGATTAAACCAGGTTGTGCTTTTGTGCTCTATCTCTCTCTCTCTCTCTCTATGTACATACACACGTACACACATATATATGTATATATATATACATACACAATATATACATATGTGTGTATGTATATATATATTATATATATTATATATATATATTTAATATATATATTAAAGTGAAAAGGCCAGGGTCGAACAAATCTAATACTCCATCATGAATTTGCAGTTGGGCAAAGTGGGGTGAAGGAGATGAGGAGCAGGGAAAATGAATGGAATGGTCTTTCAAGCAGACAGCATGTGTTTTCAGCCGTGTAGGCAATCACAGCAGGCGCTGGGACCGGGTTCTCAGCGGCTCTGGGCTTTGCAGGACGCAGTTTTCTTCAGTTGACAGCAGTGCTCACTAAGTGGGCGGGAGGGCTGGGCTCGGGCTGCTGCTGGGAGCACCTAGCACGTTTGGTCCTCTTTTCTCAGGTTGCTGAGATCTCAGCTGCCTTCTGCCTTTTTCATGGGCCTTGTGTTCTTTCCTCACAGGGCACCTTTCACAGCCAGCAGGCCTTGGACTACGGCACAAAACTCGTGGGAGGAACCACGCCAGGGAAGGGCGGCAAGACACACCTGGGCTTGCCCGTCTTTAATACCGTGAAGGAAGTGAGTAATGGCTTCTGAGTATGTGGAGGGAAAGCAGGCAAAGACACACGTCTGCGGGGAGAGAGGACGTCAAGCGAGCCTTGTGGGACTCACTTGCTATCTGGATGCCTGATGGGAGATGTTATTCTGTATATATGTTTTTCATACTGGTTAATAAAGCACTGTGGCCAATGAGATAGCAAGATAGGCGGGGCTAGGAGACAAGGAGGAAAGAGGAAGTTGGAGGGAGGAGTCGAGATGTAGCCGGGGAGGAAGGAAGACGCCCGCCATGGCTCCCCGATAAGACGACCACGTGGAAATACTTAGATAAGTAGAAATGGGTTAATAATTAAGGCAGAGCTAGCCCATAAACAATAATGGTAACTGGCCAACAGGATTGTATCAAATACAGAGTTTCTGAGTGTTTTTTGGGGCTGATGCGGCTGAGGGCCCAGACTGGCGGGTTGGCGGGCTGGCGGAAACATACACGCTACAGATGGCGCCCAACGTGCCTATAAGAACTTTCACTTAAAACTAATAAGAGCTTAATAAAGAAACCCTGTCTTACAAAGACAAGAACAAACTAAAAACCAAAATGAAGTGATGAGTAGGAGAGAACGTATGTGGGAAGGCCACATATGGGTCAGGTTGTGACCATAAAGAGGACACCAGTCAGAGTGACACCTGTTAACCTAATGCTTATTTAACCCACAGTCTTACTCTTTGCCCGTGTGTGTCTCTGCACTGGGTTTCATTTGCCGATTTCTGGTAAGAATGTATACAGTAAAATGTCAGGTACGAATACTTCACTTAGGCAATGGAGCAGTGGCCCAGTGGTGATGTTGAGAGCACTTGCTGCTCTTCTAGAAGACCCACATGTGGTCCCTTTCCAGCACTCACGCTGGACTCCTAACGACCTCCAATAACTCAGGCTCCATGAGTGTGTATACACACACACACACACACACACACACACACGCACACACGCACACACGCACACGCTCTGTCTACCTTTACTTTTTGTTGGTAATATTTACCATAGATTTAAAATAGATGCTTGAAAGCCACGTTGTGAGCTCTGGGGTTGCCTGGCCTTGTAAGGAGGTGCAGAGTTTGAAGCTGGGTAGGTGGCACTGGATCTGTTCTGTTAGCGAGTCTGGGGAGGAGCAGGGAAGCTGTGCAGGGCCTCAGGGAGGAGGGACTCAGGCAAAGCAGGCAGTGCCCTCAGGTTTACTGCCCATTTATCGGGTAAGATGTACAGAACCTTTTAATTCACAGTGACATTCCGAGGGGACAGAAAAGGGTCTGGCTGTCATGGACTGCAGAATGGGGACGAGCCTGCCCGTGACCCCTTCTAAAGGTTAATCAAATCAGGCTGTTGAATGTATTTTATTACGACTCAACCCATTGTGGTTAATGTTTCAGGCCAAAGAGGAAACGGGAGCGACAGCTTCTGTCATTTATGTGCCGCCTCCTTTTGCTGCTGCTGCCATCAGTGAAGCACTTGACGCAGAGATTCCCCTGGTTGTGTGCATTACTGAAGGGATCCCACAGCAGGACATGGTGAGGGTCAGGCACAAGCTGACACGCCAAGGAAAGACGAGGCTGATCGGGCCCAACTGCCCCGGAGTCATCAATGTGAGTGTAAAATAGGAAGGAAACCATATTTAGCCTTTTGTGAAGAAACCGTAGGGCTCTGAATCTGTTCAAGCGCTTGAGAGAGAGAGAGAGAGAGAGGGAGGGAGGGAGGGAGGGAGGGAGGGAGGGAGGGAGAGAGACACTTTGGAGTTAGAGTTTTCTGAAAACTGCTATTTTCCTCCAGCCTGGAGAATGCAAGATTGGCATCATGCCTGGTCATATTCACAAGAAAGGAAAAATAGGTGAGTAAATGTGTTACTTTCTGATAGATGAAAAAAATAAAAATTTCATCATCCAAACCCAAAACTGATGGGGAATTTGTGCCTGAATAAATGTGTGAATATAATGAGTGTGAGTGAAGTTCATTCCTGCAGTGAGTCAGTGATGTAACCGAAATAAAATGTGTCTATTTGAGAATTGGTTGTTGCATAAGTGATGGGAGATGTTATTCTGTAAATATGTTTCTCATACTGGTTAATGAATAAAGCACTGTGGCCAATGGGAAAGCAAGATAGGTGGGGCTAGGAGGCAAGGAGGAAAGAGGAAGTAGTTAGGAGGAGTCAACATGGAGAGCCCGGAGAGGTAGGATGCCAGTGCCTCTCTGGCCGGTAAGATGACCACATGGAAATACTTAGAATAGTAGAAATGGGTTAATCATTAAGACAGAGCTAGCCCATAAGCAATGATAGTAACTGGCCAACAGCATTGTATCAAATACAGAGTCTCTGCGTGTTATTGAGGGCTGGTGTGGCAGCTGGACCAGGCGGCCGGCGGGAAGGAACAAAGAGTGGGACCAGACCCGCGGCAGGGGAAAACCTGCTCGTAACACATAAGCACTGGCGATCCATGGAGGGAAGCAGTGATTCCTCCTCCGTTCAGACTCTGGGGTCTTCTGTGTCTTTGTGTCAGTGATTAATATCGGCTTCTCCATCTCTAGCTGTCTGCTTTATGTGGCTTTCACTGTTGTTATCCATTTCTCAGCGGCCATTTGGGCTGTTTTCAGGTTTGAGCATTAGGAACAAGACTAAAATACGGGTCTTGCCATGGATACACTTTGATTTCTGTTGGGCAAAGTTTACAAGAACACAAGCTAAGTGCGTTAGACTTTTAAAGAAGTTGCTAGGTAATTCTAGGAGATGACTTTGCCATGTTATATTCTCATTAGTGGAGAGCCCCAGTTAAGGCTCCAGTGTTCCTGTCTTTAGTGAACTTGTTTGGGGATGAAATGGTGTCAGTGGGTTTTATCGTGATGCCCCGATGGCCGATGTTGAAGAGCACGTCTCATGGTTTCACTCTTGATCTAGAGGGTGCGTCTGGAGGCCACACACAGGAACAGGAAGTGCAGTTGGCTTTAGTTAACTCGGGTAGTGACTGCCTTTCCTGTTGGTTGGGCCTCACTTCACAGTCTCAGTTGGCTGGTCTGAGAAGGCCTGGCACCCAGGGATTGAAGGAAGAAGGGAAGGATCACCATTCCAAGGAGGAAATGTTTATTGCATCAGGCCATCAGATTCCTAGGACAGGGCAAGGAGGATTAAAACATTCACATAAAAGTTTTTCAGAGTGGTAGAGACGAAAGGATTTTAATTCCTTGTCCTTAACACAAATTTTGTAGGATTAGATGGAAAAGCCTCATATTTGACATTTCTTATGAATTGTTTTTTTCTTTAAACATTTTCTTCAAACTCGTGAGATGCTGCTAAGAAACTAATCCTGAGGTACACTTTCATTAGCATGATTTTGGGTGAGCCCACCTTCCTAGAGGTGGTTCCTTGGCCTGGAGAGTTATCTGGCCCTTTGGAATGGTGGGTCTGTCTCCAGGCCAGAGATTCCATTCTCTTGACTGGAAGTGGTTTTCTCTTAGGGCTCTCATTGCAGCTTTAACATTCCTGCCTCCCCAGAGAGGTAACTAGGATCATCCAGGAACCAGATCAGAGATCAGAGCTAGGATCATCCAGGAACCAGATCAGAGATCAGAGCTCCCAAAACACTTCTGGCATCCTTGGCCTCGGCAGGGATGAAGCCTCCAAATGTCCACATCCCTTGCTGGGCTCACAGGATCCCCTCGCTGGGCTCACAGGGTCCCCCTCGCTGGGCTCACAGGGCCCCCTCGCTGGGCTCACAGGGTCCCCTCGCTGGGCTCACAGGGTCCCCCTCGCTGGGCTCACAGGGTCCCCCTCGCTGGGCTCACAGGGTCCCCTCGCTGGGCTCACAGGGTCCCCCCTCTGTTGGACTCCTTGTTTCCTTGCTCCTAAGGCTGCTCTCACAGAGATGAACTTGCAATCTGCTTTGCATGCTCTTTCAGAGATGTTACATTAGCTACAAGTCAGCATGATGTCTGTCCTATGTGGCTTCACACAGCTTATAACTGCGGACATCAGGCGTTGTCATCTGCATGTGACTTAGCCTCCTCTCCGCCCACAGGCACAGGGTGTTGCTTGAGTATTGTGTGGGCTGAGATCAGAGGGATCTGTGACTTCCCATGTTGGTAGGAAGTTAAGACCTTTGGAAACCAACTTGTTAAAGTAGTTAATCCTAATTTAAAACACCAGTAGCCTTGTGACACTTTTACCCAGTTAGAAAAGTAGCAGGGCAGCACAGGCAATCCTGGTGAGCTTGACGGACCCTCGCTGCTGCCCTTCCCCACAGCCCTGCTTGTGAAGTCAGATGCTCTCACCACGTGCTTGATGCAGTGAGGAAGTTAAGTGGGAGACTAGCCCAATCCAGACGGAGCTTGCCTATATATTGAGTGAACGTTCTTAGAAAAATTGTGGGGACGGTAGATAATGTCGGTAAGTACAGTTAATGGTGTTTGCATGGTTTAGTGACTGCGGGGCCTAAAGCCAGTCTGCTCCATTTCCCTACACAGGATTGTGTCTGCTCAGTTCATACTAATATTGTCCTCTCCATAAAGAGTCTCAGAAGGAGGGCTTTAAGGCTTTTTGTTTCTTTTTCTTGGCATTGGTTTCATGGTCATAAAAGTACCCTAACTAATGAAATAATTCCTTTTTTGTCTTCATCAGTTGAAGAGACCGTTGATCTAAGTGGCAAACCCAGATGTGAATGTTTATTTACGGCCCTGTGGTAGTTTCATTACCGCCTGCGGTCTCTCATCCACACAATCTGATAGTTCCACTCTTCCTTTTAAGGTATTGTGTCCAGATCCGGCACGCTGACTTACGAAGCAGTGCACCAAACAACCCAAGTTGGCCTGGGGCAGTCCTTGTGCATTGGTGAGTGCTTGGCCGGAAGTCTCTGTTGGCGTGTAGTGTCCCCACAGAACAAGTACAGTGACAAGGACTTACCACGTGGTTTGTAAGAGGCTTTGCCACCATTGCAGTAAGAGGTGCTAGGATCTCAGTTTACTTCCCTGAAGAGTGGCACTTCCTGTAGCTCTGAAGGTTTGCTTTCCAGGTTAAGGAGTGCACGTTGTAGGCGAAAGCGTCACTAATTTCATTTGCTGTGAAGAGCTGGACCCTCACATGGGCACTCTGTTATCACAGCCATGTTCTGTGTTTCATCGCTATTGAATTCTTTGCCTCACTGTCTCTTTTTGGGCAACCCCCGAGGCACCTCTGAGCTGAGGCTGAAATGTGTCCCTTACTGGGCAGAGAGCCACGGTTGAGGAGGCTACATGCCATCCTTCTCTGCCACACAGGACTGCCAGACACTCTAACAACTCAGAGCAGGTTTTACACAAAAACTGCCCCCCCCAAACTAGACATGTTCCTTAATTTTAAATCTTCAAATCCTCAGAATACCCTTTAAAAGCAGAATAACCTTTAAAATGATAAAAGGTATTTTTTAAAGGCTTTATCATTATACTCGAATAAATAAATTCAAACTGAAAACACGAATCAAGCCTTTCCATTTGCAGGACACAGTGTTAGGCAGGAGATCACTTGGTGCAGTGGAGACTAAGAACTGGCCTTGAAACACACTTGCCGTTTCCGTCTCGGGGAAGGGAGGGTGATGAAGGGTGATGAAGGGTGATGGAGGGTGATGGAGGGTGATGGAGGGTGATGGAGGGTGATGGAGGGTGATGGAGGGTGATGGAGGGTGATGGAGGGTGATGGAGGGTGATGAAGGGTGATGAAGGGTGATGCCGCCGTTGCCGGTTCACAGGCTGGGCCTGCAGCGGTGGCGGCAGCAGCGGCTCTGGTGCTGGTGAAGCGGAGGACAGGACTTGGCACCTGGTTGCCACCCAATCAGTGCTGTTTGTTCTCCCAGCTTCATTTCCCAGAGATGTCCTCAGTAGTTTATAATTTAAAACTCAAACGCTGGCAGTTTGGGAGTAGGGACATTTGCTTCACAGCTCTTACGGTTCTCAGATGTCCTGTGCTCAGAGTGGAGCTGTGTGCAGGGTCTGCGTTTCCCAGCGAGGGGTCTGCAGGGCCTGGAACCTTCCATCCTATTGCTCACTGGCAGGGTGTCTTCAGACTTGGTTGTTTCTCCGCAGCACACTTGTCAAGAATTCCTCTGTGCAGAGAAATTTGTTCGTTGTTCAGTCTTTCCCTGTGGTGTGTGTAATGCAAATAGCTCACTCTGAGCTCAGAGAAATACAGTCAAAACAGGTGTTGGAAGGCACGCCCCACTCCCATTTCTTAAAGGCACGCTTGTTAGTGTGGAGTAGTTCTGTGGGTTATCTAAAGAAGACTGGCTTTGTGAGGGTGGGTGGCCCACCGCCGTTTGTGCATGCACACTGTTGTAAACAGAAACAGAGAAACAGGTGCCACTCCTGTTCTTTGAATGTTGAAGAGTGAAGCCACCTCTGAGGCTGTTAGGGAGAAAGGACACGGAGAGTAAAGACGGACTTCCTTACGTTTATGACTGACACTGACATCCTTTGACCTTCTCAGGCATTGGAGGTGACCCATTTAATGGGACAAATTTTATTGATTGCCTTGAAGTCTTCCTGAATGATCCAGCCACAGAAGGCATCATATTGATTGGTGAAATTGGTGGGCATGCTGAAGAACACGCGGCCGAATTCCTGAAGGAACACAATTCAGTAAGTTTGTGTTTGGAAGAATTCAGGACTGTGCCGACTGAACTTGGGCTTGCTTTAGAAATTATCTTTGCTTTTTCATGATTAATTTCTCAAGAAAACATGAAAGCTATCTTTACATCTAAGCTTTTTATTCTATAACACTCAGAAAATTCTAGATTCTGAGCTCATCTTTTCCCTGCTTAACCCCTCCTCCCCAGGCATCACCCCACACTGTGTAGCTGATATCTTAGCCTGTGCTAAGTGGAGAGAATCAAAGTCCATACCTGATTTGAAGCTTAAATCCAGTGTCCCCTGTGTTCTTACTCTGCATACTCTGAATTCCAAGGGCAATGAATGTTCCTTGTCTTTCTCCAGGTTGACCCTCTAAAGAGCCTTTGTTTTATATCCCTTCTCTGTGATTTTTCCCTCCTGCTTAGCTTTAGTTTCTGCTTATAGGAAAGACCGAGCCACCAGAGATCAGGTAGAACAAAAGCTTTGTGTGTCCTCCAGGGGAAGGCTTCACTGTTGCCCCTGGCTTAGAGTTAGAGTGCTGTTGTATCAGCATGCTCTTTAGCTAGGGAACCAGGCTCCTCTGTTGGGATTTGTAGGCGAGGGGTGTGTGTGTGCTGGGGGGAGATGCCACAAATCTGGAAGCTAGCCACCGTCCTAGCCCCACTGTGTTCTGGTAGGTGTGTCTGAGATGGTAGGTGGGACTGGTGAGGGCTCGGAGGTTAAGAACACTTGTTGCCCTTGCAGAGGACCTGGGGTGAGGTGGGGGTTCAGTTCCCCACTCCCACATGCTGGCTCAGTTACCTGTGAATCCAGTTCTAGGGAATTCTGGCCTCCACGGGTGCAGGCACATAACTTATTAATCATACCTGCTGGCAAAACACTCATGCTCAATAAAGTGTTTAAAAAAAATAGAAACAGAGCGGAGATAACCTTTCTTTAGTACCTGTGGGAGGAGAAAGCCTGAGGAGTGAATGAATGAAATGCCAGGAGAGTAGTGACCATGATCATGTCAGAGGAGCCGTGACTCGGAAGGACTGTCGTGAGTGCCCCTGGCCTTCTGTGGAGACGTGAAGTCTGACCTGGTTAGACACGGTACCGCACGGTACCCTCTCGTGCGTTTCTTTCCTTACTTACCTCCACTCCCTACCATGCCCTCTCCCCAGCCTTGTTTCTGTTGAGAACGTTCCTTACATCGCTACTTTGGTCTCTCACAGGCACAGGCCTGCTGTAGCGTGCGAGGGTCGTAGAGTCTGGATGTCTCACAGCAACGTGGGCAGCAGTCTCGGTGAACCGAGCTGCTGGCACCCTCTTGACGTCCTTGTAAGGTTCCCAGGGGCCTCCACTTAGGCCTTGGACTTCCGTTGTCCTCATGGTTGTCTCCTTATTCTGCGCCTGTCCTAAGCCGTGTGACTGTCTGATGTGCTCCTATCCGCAGCAGGCACCTCAATGCTTCTTACCCTCTGTCCACTCAGTGGCAGGTCCTGATTCAGAGGTCCCCTTAGAGTTCCCCATGCCACTGTCGTGTGTCATCTTGCTCACTCGGACTGTCCCAGTCATGCTCTCCCTGATGTCTCTACTGCTCTCCAGCCACTGCCTTCTCCCTCAGGCCATGCTGCCTTCTGTCTCTGGGTGAAACCAGCCAGGGCTCCCACTGCAGGCGTTGGGCTTTGGGTGTGACGTGTCCCTTTAAGATCACATGAGGAGGCTCGTCCCTGGCTGGTAGCACTGTGGAGGTCCTGAAACTCAGGAGGACCTCGCTGGAGGGAGCGGGGCGCTAGAGGCATTGCTTTGCCCTGACCCCTTCTTACTGTCTCCGCTTACTGGCTGCGGACACGTCAACTGACCTCACTTCTCTGCCACACACGCACCATAGTAGGGGCGCATGCCTGGTGTGGGACAAACAAACCCTCTGAAACTGAGTGGAAATTAAATCTCTCCTTTTAAACTGTGCATTGAAGTGGGCCACACTTGTGAAAGTGTCACTGTAGGCTGCATTCGGTACATGTTCTATTCCTTGCCAATCCCTCTGCCCTCAGATCCGTGCCCATATGATGAGCCACAAGCTCGCTACTTGTAGCTGTCAGGGTGCTGGTCTCCTCGGCGTAGTTCATAGGACGCACTAATGGCTGCTGATAAATAAGCAGCATGAATTGTTTGCTGTTGTCGTAAGTTCAGAAAAGTTGGAAAGTTTAAGTAAAAACTGACTTTAGAAAAAAAAGTCAGGTACTATGTTACACTGTTAAATTGTATTAGTTCCCAACTCTGTCCTTAACCAGTTTACAAGTTTAGTGGAAAACATGCACATTTGCTTCACTTATTGTTTCTGGTTGGGCTTTGCAGCGCTTGTGTGATCTAACTTAATTATCTTTTTATGTGAGAGCCTGATACATGTGGTTCAAGGTTGAGCAGTTTAAGACCAAGCGTTACAGAAAACGGACAATCCGTGGTGTGGGGTAAGCAGTACACAGTGTCTGCTGAAGGGTGAAACAGGCAGCTGGTGCAGGGCGGGGACAGTCATCCTGGCTGTTATCACAGCCAGGCCTGAGGCTTTCGTGTGTCCCGTCACTTATCCATGGTTTCTACCACACTTCCCAGCTTCTAATTCTGTTTCTCTCCACTTTAGACATCGCCATTGACTCTTTGTTGGTGAGACAGCATAGTTTTGACATTCTAAGCTTGTAATCCTTTCCTAGTGCAGCAGCGTTGTCATTTCCGGGGGCTGTTAGGGAACAGATGGAGTAGAAGCTAATTCCACTCAAATAGGGGATCCTCATAGTGTGCAGAGACCCCGGGGGTGGCTGATGACTGCAGCCTGCTCCTGTTCTCTCTCGCACTGTAGTGGACTGGGCTCAGGGAGCTGAGGGAGGCTTTGATGTCAGGGATCTCAGTGCTTAGTGGGAGAACATGGGAAGAACACAGCCAGTATGCTCTGTGTGTGTGACAGACACGTGTAAAAGGCACAGCAGGGCCTCAGGCCAGTCAGCCCTGGCATTGGTGGGGTGTGGGAGGAGGCGTCAGTAAAGGCTTCTGTCAGGAGGGCAGGGAGCAGTCACAGGTGAAAAGCTGCGTGTGTACAGGAGAGTGGGAGCATCGTGAGCCAAGGGCAGAGTCGAGAAGTCAGGCCTCACCCATAGCAGGGAAGAGCAGTGGGGGCCAGAGCCAGAGCCAGCCTGAGGAGACCTACAGAACCAGTGGGCTAGCTCCAGGGATCTGTGGCTATAAAGGTCAGTTTTACTTAAGAATGTTCCTGGTGCCCCAGACTGATAGCTGGGAAACCAGCATTGTACCGACCCAGACCCCCTGAACGTGGGTCTCAGTTAGAAGGCCTGTGCAGTCTAAGGGACCTCTGACAGTGGAACCAGGATGTATCCCTGGTGCACTAGAGGACTTTGGGAGCACATTCCCCCCCCCCATGGAGGGACACTCCCTTAGCATAGAGACAGGAGAGGAGTCCTAGTCCCAGTTTTCAGGTGGGTGTGCTGTTTTGGTTATCCCAAGAGAAGGTCAGGTGTGTTTGTGGACAGCTCTGGAGTGGTGGCAGTGCTGACACCGCCCGGACAGTCTGCTCAGGGCAGCTTCTGAGGTGGTGGAGAGCCGAGTCTCTCACAGGAGAGCGCTCCAGTGTGGGGCTCTCCTTCCCAAGCCACTTCCGTTTACCAGTGGTCACGGATTTCAGGTCCAGCTTGATTGTACTCAAAGTATCTCTTTCTCCAGGGTCCAAATGCCAAGCCCGTAGTGTCATTCATTGCTGGCATAACCGCCCCTCCTGGCAGAAGGATGGGCCATGCAGGCGCAATTATTGCTGGAGGAAAAGGTGGCGCTAAAGAGAAGATCTCTGCCCTTCAGAGTGCGGGCGTTGTTGTCAGCATGTCCCCTGCACAGCTGGGAACTACCATGTATAAGGTGAGCACACGGTGGCCATGTCCTTCTCCCTCCATAGCCCAATGTGGTGATGCCCCAGTGCAGGGTTCTGCCCCGGAGACCACCCTGCCTATCAGATATTAAATTACAGTTCATAACAGTAGCAAAAGTACAGCTATAAAGTAGCAACAGAACAATTCTATGATGGGGGTCTCAGCATGAGGAACTGCATGAAATGCTCACAGCGTTAGGAAGGTTGAGAACCGCTGCCTTAATTTTCCAAGCCAGGCCATGGCGGCCCACGCCTTTAATCCCAGCATTTGACTTGGGAGGCAGAGGCAGGTGGCTGTCTGAGTTTGGGGCTAGTCTAGTCTACAGAGTGAGCTTCAGAACATCCAAGGCCATGCAGAGAAACCTTGCTTGAACCCCCCTCAAAAACAAAAGAATGCTGATTTAAATATAGACATTCGTTCTTTGTCAGTGACAAGACAAGGCATTTTGGAGGACACAGGTACCCTGGTTTGAAGTCTGGAGTGTGGAAGGGTGGTAGCTTTGTGTTACATGTTTGGGGTTTTCCAGAAAATTGGGATGTAGCCACCATCCTAACTCCATAGGTGACTGTTTCCATAGAGAGGGCTGCCAGTAAGGAAACGAAGGAAGGAAGCAGTAAGAAGGTGCTGGGAGTCGGCCGAGGAGGGTGGGCCTGTGCCATGACCAGCTGTCCCTGCCTGGCTGTGCGGTGCTGGCCCGTTGCTGGCTGGTTAGAGGAGCTGCGTTCCAGCTGCCTCTGCTTTTCCTTTCGAATAGGATGTTGTAGTGTAGATACACAGCCTGCAGCCTCTGCGGAGATTGTGTGTGTCCTCTTGAATGGCACCGCTCTCTCCCCTTCCTGGCTGTTTTTTTGTCTTTGTTTTTTTTTTTTTTTTTTTTTTTTACTGTTTCCCTTTTTACTCTATGAGAGTTTTAACCTTGACAAAACAAAAAAGAAAGGTAGGTAATAGCTCAGTGTGGCCTTTGTCTCTTAACAACAAAACCCTGTGTCTTACTAAGCTGAAAACAGGCACAAATTATTTTTCTAGAAGGGAACGGTTATCAGAGAATTCAGAAATTCTGCTTTCCTGTGACCTTTGTCCTCATTTTAGGGATTCTAAGAGGGTTTGTGTTTGACAGAGTCTTTGCATATCTTGACTTCTAAATAGCATTGCTCTGCAGAGGCAAGGTCCTAGTGTGGACACTTAGAAGATCACTCCCCCATGAATGTAATGCGTGTCTTTCTCCTCTCTGTTTGTGAAGGAGTTTGAGAAGAGGAAGATGCTATGAAGGACACAACGGGAAGTTCTTGAAGGCTGCGGAAGAACTCTCATAGACTGAGAGTCAGTCCAGAGTGCCAGCCCACACATCTGACACTGGCCTCTCAGTACACGGGAAGCCCAGGCAAATCTTAGAATGTCCTAAATTGAGCTATTTTCACTTACTGTGTAACAGAGACAGATAATAAATCTATCATTTGATTGGAACGTGGTTATGAAGATGTGTCATTGTTCCGGCGGTAGTGGTGAGGATGGAGAGGTGTAACCACTCTGTATGACATTTGTCTAATTATCCTAGACATAGACCCTAGGCCTTTGAATCATAACCAGCTCGTTTGCATGTGTGTCTTCACTGTCCACTTCAGCAGGGAGCAGGTCATGAGTGTAGAGAGTCCCTGGCCCGTAGGAAGGCAGCCTGGCCTCCTTCAGACCTCTCCACACCATTGTCATTGGTGCACGCCGGCAGCTCCTGCACTTGGAGTGGAGGGCGCTTACCACAGTGCTTCTCTGTGGCTGGCGTGGGCACCTCCTTTTCCACAGTCTCCATCCTCGTTTGAGGTTTGGATATTTGAAAGAAAGCCATCGGCTGTGCAGCCTTGTGTTTATAAAAACCTTGCTAATTGGAAGTTCCAGTGGAATTTGTCACTGAATATGACATTCAGTGGGGAGGACAAAATATCCTCAAGTTGTATAACTACCCTGAAAATAATAGCTTTAAAAAGGAGAAGACCCCGAGAGGGCTAGGTGGAGTCTTCCCAGACAGGGCACCTACGGGCTGGAAAGGGAAGGCAAGCCCCTGGGGGATAGGAGAGCTGGTTGCACAAGGGCAGGAAGGAGTGCTGGTTTTGAGGTGTTTGGGGAGTCAAGGGAAACAGGATCTGAGCTCCTGTGACTTCCCGGGCTTCTGCTGATGGCACAGAGAGCCTGGGAGACCATGGGAGTCTGCCCAGCACTGGGGCATGCACTGAATGGCTCTGAAGTGCCACAGCCATGTGCCTCGTCACCTTGAGCAGACAATGGCTCATCCCACGGGACACCTGTTAGAATATATGACACCTGTAGTCCACGGGACACCTGTTAGAATATATGACACTGTAGTCCACGGGACACCTGTTAGCATATATGACAGTGTAGTCCACGGGAAACCTGTTAGAATATATGACACTGTAGTCCACGGGACACCTGTTAGCATATATGACAGTGTAGTCCGAAACAGGTTTGCTCTGTAACCTGGGCAGGGCCTAAATTTACCATATAGGCCAGGCCGCCGTTGAACTAGTGACAGACATGCCTCAGGACTGTGAGTTCTGGGATTACAAGCAACAGCTCTCACACCCTGCCTAACAGTGCCTTTTAATGAGCTGAAGTTATTAAATAACAATAAAAGGGCCTTTTCTTCTTTTAAGCTCTCATCCTGTGACTGTGTTTCTGCCGTGTTCATAGAGAGTTTTGTTTTAGGAGCTTGTGTGTGATGTATCTCACACTGTCTTGCCGACCCTCCTGGCCTGGTGTTTCATTCCTGCCTTTGCTCTGGGCATATCTTGACTATTCCTCATCTCCCAGGAGTCATTCCCAGCCCCAAACAGCAAAGTCTCAGTTTGAACTCTCCACAACTCTTGGTTTGCTGTTGTTAGAGATGCATTTATTTTTAGTTATGTGTATGTGTGCATGTCTGTGTGGATGTGTACATGTGGGTGCAGATGACCACAGAGGCCACCAGAGGGCACCAGATCACCAGGAGCTGGAGTTGGGGCAGTTGTCTGCCAGGCTCACAGCAGGCGGGCGGGCGTGTGGGCTTCCCCAGCTCAGGCCAAACTCCCCGTGTGAGCAGCTGTGTCATCCTGTGCTCCAGCCGCTGCTGCCAGCTGGGAAAGTCACGCTGTTTCTTCTGAAGAGCCTGCAGCGCTTACGCGTCTTAGTCCCCATCTTCAAGATGAAACACAGCAGCGCCTTTGACAATGTCTAAGCAGTCACGGTCGCAGGAGTCCCTGACCCCCACCCTTCAGTGTCACATCCTCACACCGGCTCCCCAGCGCCTGCAGCCGTGTGCACAGTTGGTTCAATTCTGACGCTACCTTCCTGCATTAACCGGAGGCCCCACAGGCGAGGGAAGTCGGCTCACTAGGTACACCTACTTCACAGGACATCTGCAGACCCTGGCGTCACCCTGCCTGCCACCCACACTTGGCTGCGCTTAGGTTGGAGGCTTTTTCTCTGGAACTCTTCTCAGACTACTTTGCTGGGATGACTCAACTCTGGAAGCATAGTACTCATTACAAAACCATTCAGAAACCGCCAAGTAGAAGACAGGGCCCTGTGAAGGTCATGAGGGTGGGACAGTCCAGCAGCACCTGTCCCCATGGCGGTGGAGAGCACCACTACGCTCCCGTACTTCCAGAATGCTGAGGGCCAGAAGCGAGTTAACGTTTCTGTCTGGAAAGAGAAGGCTGGGCAGGGAACATCTAGCCCTTTGGGAGTTGGAGGCAAGAGGATCACAAGTTCAAGTCAGCTCCGTAGCCTGGGCTACACAAGACTCTGTTTCAGGAACGAGTGCTTTGGGAGGGAGGAAATGAGCACATGAGCTGTACGTTTAACTGCAAGTGTGCAGGCCGAGCCTCTGGTCTCTGGTTTGGGGTCTGGCGAGTCTGGGCTCCAGGGTTACGATGCTTGGTTAAAAAACCTCTTCTCTGAGGAATTTATATTGAACGCTGAACTCTTGGAGACTAACCCGGGCGTTGCAGAATTTACTGTGTCCCTGTACCCTGCTTTATTAAAGTCATTGCTGCTGCTTAGGAGGAAGAAATGATTTCCTGTGCGTGGCCCCTCAGAGAGCATTTGACTTGTGATTGAGTTTGTTTATTTGGGATCCTGTGCTTGGGCTCTCGCCCAGCTGTCAAGGTGTTAGAACCCCATCTCCTGGGCAGGAAGTGGCTTCATCTCCCCCGTGTTTGGATGCTGGTCGTCCTTTGAACTTTGCCTGTGTTTGTAGCACCTGGAGTTTTCATGGTGGGTGCCTACCGGATGGCATGTTTAGGTACGGAGCACTCACAAGCGAGCAGCTGAGAGATGTGGTCTCCACTTAACTGACACGTGCTATGAGCTGCTTATGCCGCTGTGAGGCCAGGGTTGTGTGTGAGGTCACAGGAAGGATCGGTGGCCTGCACAGAGACATGATCACCGCCCAGGCCAAATGCTGACCCGGAGAGAGGGGAATGCATATGCTGGCATTGCCGCCCCCCCGCCCTTCCCCGCAATCTCCAGACAGGAGGGTTGGCTGAAACCTCCTGATGGCAGAGTGTGCAGGCACAGACAATGCCATGCATGGGGGCGTCTCCCAGGGGCACAGAATCATAGCAAAGGTGGAGAATAGGCCCAGATGACCCGTTAGAAACTTCAGAGTTTCACCCTGACACATATTTGGCCAGTGGAGTAGCTGGGGTGGGGGAATGGGGATTACATGTTAAGACTTGGCAGAGGTAGGCCACAGGCTATGTTTGGAGCAATCCCAAGGACTCCAGGGAAGTGCTTGGTAGCTGTTTGCTTTTGAAGGCCAGAAGGCCTGTCCCAGAAGGGCAGGTCAGGGTTCTGGGCCGATTCAGTGGCTTCAGAGAGTACGTCTTTTATTGCTTCTCAGCGTTCTGGCAGTGACTGGTTCCAGGCTATTCCCAGGCTGTTTTTTTTCCTCCCCCAGAGGGTCCCCATGATTCCCCCAGCAAGGAGAATTTTTTCCCAGAGCGCAGAGGCGGAATGGGACTTGTACCCCTAAGCTCACAGATGGTTAACACTGACCAGGGACAGGACTGTCCTGTTGTCATTTCCAGAAGCTTTTTTTGGACGTGTTGGTAGAAGAGGGGGCTAAGGATTGCCCCAGCCTCACATCTCAAAAGACTGAAGTCTAAACTGGTAAAGGAGTTCGCAGTAAAACTGAAATTCAACCCCAGGCCACTTCTCCTAGCCCCTAACCTGAGGTCACTTCTCCTACCCCCTAGCCCATGACTCACTGGGCTAAGGGCACGAGGAAGGCCGGCGGGGCCGCCACTGAAAAGTGCAGCAGAGG